>JAADXX010000935.1:0-10364 GCA_023338025.1 Phytopythium oedochilum
ACTTATTGATTCGTAGGTGAGGCCGTTGGATCTGGGAGTGGCGTTGAAGAAGCTGACCCGGAAGGTTGCAGTCTGCAACGGGATTGGACGACTTAAATAATGAGCTTATTCTGTGGCCGCAAGCACGTGACTGCTCACACAAACGGATTCCAAACTCTTTATCTGTGATGCACCTTTGCGGGAGGAGCCGACATTTGCCCGAGCACTGCTGCTCTCCATTGCTACTGCAGCACGTGGAGCACCGCCTAAAGGATACTACGCGCGTACTGGTAAAAATGCTGTCGATCGGGTTCCCGAAGGAGTTTAATGTCGGCGTGATCCTCGAGGGTCTGCAATCGGAACTAACTCAGGTCCACTCAGCCATCCAGGTACATCTACGTCATTGTGGTTGTCCTACTTCGTTTGATGCAGCGAAATGTCACAGATTATGTTGCTCGATTCCAGGAGGTACTTGAGAACTTGCTCCCGTCACCCTATGAATGAGCAGACTGCAATGTCAATTCAATGCAAAGAGGACTCTATTTTATTCAACTTGGATCCAGTATTGATTAGAGCACGAATGAATGCCCCGATTCCGATCGTGCGAGTGTCGAAAATGATGCAGTCCACAATTCCAGGAACGCAGGGAGTCGCCCCAGGCACCATGAGCGCTCGCTCCGACGACGCCGCCACGGCCGCCAAGAAGGACGCTCAGGTCTCTCAGAAGCGCGGTCTTAGCGGGGAAGTGCGCGACAAGCGTGCCAAGCGCCGGAAGGATGCTTCTGCCGGCAAGGTCCCCAAGGCGAAGCGCGTGGGCAACTTTCGGAGGTGGGCTGCAGTCTGTACCTCTTTGCGTGGCTGCCCACATGATGCTGACTCCTGGTATCCGCCGGCGGTTTGCAGCTACTATACGTATCGCCTAGGGCAGCGAGTCCCGGGTGCTGTAGAGACCGACCCGCGACTCACAGTGCTCGAGAAGGCGTGGTTCGCTGGGCGTCGCGGGTTCGACATTGGCTGCAACTCGGGAGAGTTCACCATTTCGATTGGTACGGCAAAGCTTCGCGCGGATGCGCAGTTGCTGCGTTCGACCCTGACTCTCTCTCTCTTTCTGTGCTCATCAATAGCCAGACACATGGAGCCCACTTCTCTCCTTGGCGTCGATGCCGACCCAGATCTCATCTCGCGAGCGCGTGCCAATTTGCGCGAGGTCTTGCAGCAGGAGCAGATCCAGAAGGCGTTTGAAGAGATCGCGGATAACCACAGCGCCAACCGAGAGGAGAGAGGTGAGGCGACCGGGACGCAGGCACCCACAGAGGGCTTGAGCGACGTCGGCACAGACGACGGCTTTGCGCACGAGATGCCGCTGTCATTCCGATTGTGGAAGTCGCCCGCCCAAGGGAAGGGGGCTGTTCCGCGATCGATCGGGAAGACAGCAACAGGGTACGCACGCCGTCTTGGTGCGCTCTCCTTCTTCGCTACTAATTTGCGGTTTGGCTTTGTCTGTGGGGCGGCCAATAGGACTTCGTTCCCCTTGAACGTGGTGTTCAAGCGCGAGAATATCGTCTCGGACACCCACTCAGGCGGCGATTACGACTTCATCACGTGGTAGGCGCCACGCTTGACATCATAGCTGATCGATTATGACTCTAACCGCCCAAATGCGTTCTTTGTCCTCCTCTCCTTCAGCTTCAGCGTAACCAAGTGGATCCACCTCTTTCACGGCGACGACGGCATCAAGGCGGTGTTCAAGAAGGTCTTCGACCTGCTTGGGCCCGGCGGCAGGTTCATCTTCGAGCCGCAGCCGTGGAAGTCCTACCACAAGCGCAAGTTCACGTCGGAGATCACTGCAGCCAACTACGACGCGATCCAGCTACGCCCGAAGGACTTCCCGGATTTCCTGACGGGCACTGTCGGATTCCGCAGCTGTGCGTTCCTGCAGGTCTGCCAGACGTCTGCGAAGGGATTCCGGCGGCCGGTGTACGTCGCGGAAAAGGGATCGTAACGCGGCGAGATCCAAAAGAAGAGGGCGACGTCCTCGCAATAGTTAACTTGGCCTGGTTCGCCAACTAATAGAGAGAACAGCTCGAATCCGCCGAGGACACCGAGCGAAATGCTGCTGCTGCCGCCGACTCCACCAGTAGTACTCTAGCCAACCGCGTCTCGCTGCAGCTCTTGGGCTCAATTGCTGTCGTTCCTCGAGCCGCTGGCGTCTCAGTAGTTCCCTCCCCGCCGCTCCTGGGCTGCCGGCAACAGAACGGCGCGAACGCGGTGGATGAGCGCGCACCACTCCGCAGACATGACAGAACGCCTGTGGAGGTCGCACCTTTCCGGATGATCGCAGCAGCCTGGCCTCGCGGACCGCCACCTCCGGGTCCGCCCTGCCCCAGCGTCGGCATACGGCCCTTGTACTTCTTCCACAGCTTGACGCGCTTGAACATGGGCGCGTGCTTGAGCGTGCTCGAGTGTCCGGCGGCGCGCAACACAACAAGAAAAGCCTCGACGCAGTCAAGGATCGCGCGGCAAAAGAGGGTCACACACGCAGACACGCACATACGCAGACACGCAGACACACACACACACACACAGGCAGCAGGACAGGTGGAGAGGATATATATCGGGGAAGACGATGAAGAGGACCTGGCTGCCGCGCAGGTAGATCTGCTCCACGCGCGTCGTGTTGCCGTGCAGGTCGGTGCGCACGGCGTCCTTGAGCACGCAGTTCATGTTGTCCTCCGCCTCGTCCAGCAGCCCGCGGTACGTCTCGCCGTTCTTCATCTCGATCGACACGATCGTGCCCTCGCCGTCGTGCAGCAGGATCGTCGGGATGCCCACGCCGCGCTTGCCCGTGACCGCCATCTTTGGCGCGCGTTTCGAAGGCGACTGTACGGCCACGAAGGGGGCAGCGTCAGGTACTTACCAATTATTGTAGGCAAAAAATTATCATGTGTACTATAAACACATAATTGAAAAATATTGGTTATACAAGGAAATTGTAAACGAGTGACGAACACAGAATGGTGTTTTTTCCACCGTTTGACTAGAAGTACCGAGCTATGCAGGATGGTATTTATATCACCGTTTTTCTTTTGAATCCATCATCAAACTTCAGCTAAGGAGTGCACTCCTCAGCTGAAGTTTCGGGGATCGATTTATGTTGTGTTGAGTAAGGATATGTTGAAGCGTAGCGCTACAACATATATACATGTCACCGGTTTTGCAAAAATCGGAGTTTTTTCTTCTTTACAAAATCCAAGTGTTAAGTTTAGGGTATACGCTCATACAAAGATGGCGATATATGCGGATGCGAACCGTGTTTTGAGAGCTCTTTCACGCCACTTTTTGATAATCATCTTTCAAAAATATCATGTGTTGATATTAATATTTGCTTGGCCGTGAAAATGCACCGTGCTTTGCGATTAATAATGCACCGCGTTTTGAATGCGGAGTATTTAAGCCAATCCAATTGTTAAGTCTTTCTGTTTATGACCAATCGTACGATATTACTGGCGTCGTGCCATCTGATTGGTTCGCAAGGCTTGCACGGTTTCAAAGCGTTCAGCACCGAAGTTTCGACCACGCTGTTGAAGTGCGAGAGCGCCAGATGAACGCTCACTTGCCCTTGGTGCTCGCAGGCTGCCAGGTCCCCGGTCCGACGGCGGACGTGCACCGGCTTGGTGTCCTGCTCCCGGAGCTCGACTCAAACGCCATCCCCTACGACGACGCGCGCGGCGCCAATGACAACATACTCGTGCAGGTCGCGATTCAGCAGATGGTAACGCTCAGCCAGCCACGCCCGCGCCTCGGGGACGCCTGCATCGCTGAGGTCTGCAACGGTGCGTGAGCCAGAACACGGAGGAGCGGTGCCGACCGCGTCAGAGTCCGCGTACGCGCTGCGCACGGCGCTCAATGAGCTCTTTTCGGCCATCGCCTTTGTGTAGGCGCCATCGTCACCAACACTGTAAACCTTTGGACGTACGCCTGAAACAACTGCAACGGGATCAAGCACACCGCGTTCTACCCATGAAGTGCGTCATTCCATGGGAGCAGCCCGCTCGGCCGAACAACAACGTACAAGCTCACATACCACCAGGTGTTTGCACTGCATGCACGCCTCGTCATGTACAAGACGCAAGCGAACGGGATGCTGCAGAGATATCGCACTTGTATTCAGGGCATTTGCCACTTATCAGACCCCAGCGTCACAGCGAACGGCAGGGCTGCCACCCAGCGCGCGAGACTCGACACGAGACGCGCGGCAGGAGCGACAAGAGGAAACGCGCCCCAGCCACCGAGTAAACCAGCGCAAGGAGAAGGCGGCGAGCGCCTCCGTCCAAAGCAGTTTAACGGTACGACTTTTGGAAGCGAGCGCGGGCGCTGCGGCCGCCGAACTTCTTCGACTCACAGCGACGGGGGTCGGCGACCAGGAGCGTACGGTCGTAGGCGAGGAGGATGTCCTTGATCTCCTTCTTCGAGGCCTCGTCGACGTCTGTACAGGGGTTCCGCCATCACTAAACGTCAGCAAGGAGCTTGTCTAGAGACAGCAGCGCCACCGACGACGACTTGGAACGTACACTTCTGGTAGTAGGCGACGATCGACTTGGCGATGGCCTGGCGGATGGCGTAGATCTGCGCGGTGTGACCACCGCCCTTGACGCGGATGCGGATGTCGACCTGTTCAGAGCGGAGAGCACGCGCCGGCGCCACAGCACAAACGGAGAACACACATCGAGGGTTAAAGCACTGCGCGTCGTGGGTCGGTCCGTGGGTCTCCGCCGGGTCTCGGAGGGGGGATTGCAAGCCAGTTGCGACAGCATGATATTTACGCGACGGTAAACAGAGCATGCACACAGATTGTTTGGGTGGGCGGTGCGTTGTGCTTGTCACTCGATGCGTCCATCTCGTTTGGGTGTGGCGCGGGTGTGGGGGCGGTGGGAGGCGCCGGCCGCAAGCGGCACAACGCCTCCCGAGAGCAGAACTCGCGATCGGAGGCCGGCCGGGGCCAGCCTCGCAGCTCATTCGCTCGCCGCCGGCTCCTCACGCCGGACGCGCGGGCAGGACTGCGCCGCGCGTCCACAGGCTCCGGGAGGGAGTCATCGTCGGAAATACCATGCCGAAGCCGCTGGCTAGCGCGCGCGGCCCCAGCGAGCCAGGAGAGGAGAAGGGCAGAGGAGGGGAGGATCACCGTACGTTGGCGAAGCGCTGCTGGCCGAGGAGGAGCACCGGCTCGTAGGTCTTGACGCGCAGGATCTCGGGCTCGACGAGCTCGATGGGCGTGCCGTTGACCTTGATGAGGCCGTGGCCGCGCTTGCAGTACGCGACCGCCGTGGCGTTCTTCTTGCGGCCAAAGACCTGCACCGACTCGATCTTGCCCTCCATTCTGCTGCTGCGTTGACTGAGTGCGAAATTGAGCAATGCGCGGCCCGAGGCGGCTTTGGGCGGCGCCGACGGCCACCAACCAATCGGTTCGGGGGCGGGCCGAAGTAATTTACAGGATAAATGAGTGGACCACACTATTACAAATGACTGGATGGTTATAAGGCTGCACGGGCGAAAGTAATCTACTCCGAAAGATTGCGAGACTTGATGCATCAGCCCAGTATTCGTTCTCGCAGTGAACTCCGTGGAGCCACCGACCAATGGACCAACGGACCGACGGACCCGAAAGGCAGCAGAGCAGAGCAGCGGGAGCGACCGACCGAACCAGCGAACGACCGAAGAGAACCATGCGCCCGCTTACCGACGAGGAGCTCCAGGTGCGTGCGACCGCTAGCGCCCGCGTGCTCGTCTGCAGGCGGCTAACCCGTCGTATCTGCGCGTGGTGAATCTGGGGGACTTGCACAGACGGTCTTTGAGAAGATCAGCAAGTAGTACGTAGTCCGCGAACGCCTTGCGTCGTGTCATTCGAGGTCGCGGCGCTGACGTCGCCTGGTCCTGCTCTGCGCGACAGCATCGGCCGCAATGTGCAGCACCTGGTGACGCGGCCGGACGACAAGTACTGCTTCCGCCTGCACGGCAACATCGTCTACTACTGCAGCGAGAAGCTCATGCGCCAGTCCACCAACGTGGGCACGGACGAGCTGCTGAGCATCGGCACGGCCGTCGGCAAGCTCACCAAGACCAAGAAGTTCCACCTACGCATCACCTTTTTGGACTACCTGGCCCAGTACGCCAAGGTGCGTGCGTCGCGTGTCGGGCTCACAGGTGTGCGATTTGCCTCACTGACCTCCGTGCGTTGCTGCGCTCCAACAGTACAAGGTGTGGATCAAGCCCAACTCGGAAATGTCCTTCCTGTACGGCAACAACGTGGTCAAGTCGGGCCTGGGCCGCATCACGGAGGGCACGCCGCAGTACGCCGGCGTCGTGGTCTACAGCATGAACGACATCCCGCTGGGCTTCGGCATCGCCGCGCAGACCACCGAGATGTGCAAAGACCTCGAGCCGACCGCCTACGTGGTGCTCCACCAGGCCGACATTGGCGAGTACCTCCGTGTCGAGGACGAGATGTTCTAAGTGTGTAATCGCAGTGCGCTTCCGGGACTCATGTTGGCCACACATGCCGGCTACACATGTTCCTCATGAATAATAGACTGCATGCGTTCCTCCATCTCTGCGCGCGCTCTGTCGTTGATACAATGAGTTTGAAGAATCGCGCGGTTTAACACGACCCGCCGCCAGCCTTGCATAGCCTTCACCCCTCGAGCAGCAGCTCTGACAGCGTGCTATGGATCTTTTCGTACGACGCAAACACGATCGCGCCGGTTGGCATGACCTTCAGGACGTTCGGCAGCAGCCCCTTGTAAAAGCCATAGATCCCTTCGTGCCTTCAAACAAACCACAGGCAACAACCGGTTAGCAGATGCGAGTCGAGTCTTCTCACGAGCTCGGACCGTGCACCTGAACATCTTGACGGTGCAGTCCCATGTCCCAGAATATCGGTCTGCAGCAGGCCCGCCCTGCTGCAGACGCGCCTTGATGACCTGGTACGGGTACGTGGCGGACGACGCGATCGACTGCGCGATGCCGCCCATGATGAGCGTCGGCACGATGTCCATCTCGGTGCTCCAGTGCTTCTGGTAGAAACTCTTCAACGTCTCGTACGCCACGAACTAACGGAACGGAGACAGAGCGCGACGTAAGAACAGTTACTCGCGCAACTCAAGCACGGCCACAAGAGGAGGGCTACCTTAATCGCGCCGTTCGTGGTGAGGAAGCACGCCGGGATCACGCCCTTGTACAGCGCCAGCACTCCCTCCTCAGCCACGATCCTCCTCAACGCGTCTGCGCAGGAACCAGTTAGTCCGAGCTTTAGGCGGCAGAATACGCATACGGGAGGGGACGGGATTCTCACCCACAACGCCACGGTAGGGCACGTTCTTGGCCAGCTTGAGGGCCGCGTCCTTGCCGACGACCGACTGCTGCAGCCGCGTGTTGCTCTGCACTTGCATGCGGATCTTGACGAGCCAGATGGGGTTCGTGAGCGGCACGCAGATGAGCCCGGCCTCGATGCCCGAGAAGAAGTACTGCCACGAGCCCTGGATGAGTCCGCGGTCCGCCATGCGCGCGTACCGGTCCTTGGCGTTCTGGTACAGGACCATGTAGAGTCCCCAGGAGATCGCCGAGCCATACAGCGCCGGGCTCATGCCGCGGAAGAGCGCGCCGACGCCCTCCTGCGCCACGATGGAGCGGAACGCGTGCCCCAGAGACCGGTACGCGTGCCGCGACTGCTCGTGCACCTGGTAGCGCACCTTGACCAGGTCCAGCGGGTACAGCAGCGCCGTCGAGATGGCGCCGGCGCCGAGCCCGGATGCAGTCTGCACGACGCCGCGCAGCTGCTCCTGGGTCAGCAAGTGCGTCATCGCGGGTGTGGGTGGCGCGTGCGCGGCGTGCGTGTCCGGCGCTTCCTCCGCAGCGAGCAGATGATGGCTGCACGAGCGCGGCGAAAGTGGTCGCCACCCATCAGGTCCGCAGCTCACGTCGTTCGGCTGTTCTTTTATGGAGATCTTGAGTTAAACGTTCTAATAGAGGGAAGACACCGGTAATTTACTTTGAAGTTCATTTTGAATGTCTTTTTGACTCTAAACCGAGGGTTAATTTTAGGTTATTTTGAATGGCTAGGGTTTAGACTCAAAACCGAACATTTACGTATTGGACACGCCTTGCGTTGGGACGCTTGCCGGTCCGTTCAACTCGCGCAGCACGTCCGCGATGACCACGTCCATGTCGGGAAAGCCAAGTGGCGCAGGCAGAACGACCGGCGTCTCGCTGAATAGAGAGGACGCCGAGCCGAAAGGAGCCTGCTCCAGCACAGCCATTTCACTTGGGTTGAACTCGTAGGTGGTAAGAACACCGACAAGAAGCACGCTGTCGTCCGCAACCACCGCGCTCAATGGGTCCGACACGCGAGCGCGCTTGATTGGGCGGATAGATAGAGCATCCTCGTTGGTCGTGGACGCTTCACTGTCCGACTCGCGCGCGAGTTTCTCCGTCAAAGCCGCTTCGAGCTTGCGCATCTGCCGACGCTTCTGAAGGCGGCGCTGGCTCGAGTTGGCCTTGAGTCGGTGGAACTCGCAGAGCTTGTGCAGCGTTCCATCAAGCTTGATGGCGCGCTCGTTGAAGCATGGCTTGCTGCGGTAGCCGCACTGGAGTTCGTTGAAGCCGGCCGATGGGTCGTTGGCGTTGTGGTGCTGCACGGATCGCCCAGGCTTGATCAAGTACGCCGTGGACATCATGTCAGCGTCTTGTGTGGATGACGAGGCCGTGCACACTGAGTACTGGGCTGACTACGCTGCTGGTTGTGTCGGTGGCTTGAGCGCCAGAAGGCAAACTCGATTGTGTGATGGCGACAGCTTGCACTGTGCGCACCGCTTCTCAGTCCTGTGCAGAAAGGATAGCGACCATCGTTCCCCCCAAACTGCCAGTGCCTACGATACGGCATGTCAAAATGGTGATGAGTTGGAAGAAGCAGTGCGTTATATTCAATTGACCTCTTATTTGGCATGAATCCCACCTCCTGTTAGTTTGGGGAAATTGACTGCTGTGCTCCTCTCGCGGTCTCGGTCTCCTACAAGTATGAGTCGTGAAGCTTAGTGCTGGCTGCTGCTGCTGTTGGCTGCTGTTGGCTGCTGCTGGTGGGTGGGTGGATGGGTGGAGGTGTAGCATTCGATTGCACCCCGACTTTCTTTATGCTTTGCAGCACACTTGACGCGAATTCCCTACCTATCTACAAGGAGATTTTTTAGATGACCGTCATACAGTGCAGTAGCGTTAGATGAAAACAGTGTCAATACAATGCACATTTACACCATTTCCCTACCAAGGGAACAAGTGATATTGACGGGGCACTTTTGATGTCGCAAAAAAACCATTTTCCAATCAGGCCGGTTTCGCCCATCACGCATTCCGACCAAATTGGTATTTTCATTCATATATGAATATTCGAGAAGCCGAGAGGTTGAATGGCTGGAAGGGCACCACAACGAGCCCTGCACAACAAACAAGAATCACTTCTGAACTGGAACAATGCCGACAACACCATCACCCGCCTCTAAAGCAAAAAAGGCCGATCGAGAGCAAGCCAAAGCCCGCGTCATTCGAGTGTTTCGGGAGGGCGGTGATTGGAAACTCGCTGCCAAGCACAACGATCTACCGCTTACCACTGCTCGACGAACAATTCTGGGCGATGGCACGCCTACCAAGCAGCAAGGGGGCGTACGCGAGTCCTGTATTAAGATGACGGTGGAAGTGATGAGCAAGCTTGAGGAGTATTTGGACGAGGACTGCCGCTTCACGCTGCAAGACATGTGCGACCGCCTTCGCAGCGGCATGGACGTCGTCGTGAGCAAGACGTCTGTCCATCGGGCCCTGTAGGGCATGCTGTACAGCACCAAGAAGCTGCGCATCGAGAAGGCAACAATGAATACGACCGTGAACAAGGAGAAGAGGAAGAAGTTTGCTCAGGAGCTGAACGACCACATCGCGCGCGGCGACATGATCATCTACCAGGACGAGGCCAATTTTAACCTGTACTTATCGCGCTCGGAGGGATGGTCTCGCGTCGGCGAGCGCGCTGTGGTCCAGCTCCCGCCGTCCCAGGGCCAGAACCTGCATGTGCAGGGAGCAGTCTCGTCCGGCACGGGCGTTGTGCTGCGTCGACCCCACGAGGGGTCGATCAAGATGGAGGAGAACGCCAGGTTCATCGCGGACCTCTTCATGGCCGCGCAGAGCTCGCAGGAGTACCGCGAGCTGGGGCTGTCGAGCAAGATCGTCATCGTGACGGATAACGCGCCCGCCCACAGCCGCGTCGAGAGCCTTGTGCGCGAATATCTCGCGGCCGACGGCGTCATCAACGGCAGCAAGCTCGCCATCCTGCGCTTGGCGCCGTACAG
>JAADXX010000936.1:0-10357 GCA_023338025.1 Phytopythium oedochilum
CGACATCCCGTTCTGGGTCGACTGTTCGCCTGACTTCATTGCGCAGATTGTGCTGATGCTCGTGGTGCGCGTGTACCTGCCGGACGACTACGTGGTTCGCCAGGGCGAGATCTGTGACGAGATGTTCATGGTGAACCGAGGCGTATGCGAAGTCTCCAAGACAGAGAGTGAGCCGTATATCGGATATGATGGATACTCGGAGTGTGGCGTAAACGATGACAACTATGAGCGGGTGACCAACTCAGCTCAGTTGAAAACACCGCATCCGTGGCCATTAACGACGCTGAGTGCATTTGACGAGTTATCGAGGAGCCTGCCTGCCAGTGCCCAGGTCCACCCCGATTCAAATCGATCGGCGTTCGCACCTTTGACCAGGACATCGACGCTACAATCTGGGCAATACTTCAGTGAAATGAGCTTGCTCATGAACTACCAGCAAACTGGCAGCGTTCGAGCCATGTGCTTCGTCGAGATGTGTGTACTCGAACGCGATTCGTTCCAACGTACAATCTCTCGGTTCCCGGAGGACCGACGGCGGGTCCTCACATGCATGCTCAAGAACAGTATTGTGAAGAACGAAGCGCCAACAGAGTGGACTCGACAATGTATGGACAAAATTGAGCGCGGCGGTAACAAAGCGACAGCGGCAACGATGGCCGAGGTGATGACTGACCTCATCGATGTGGAGCAACCGGACGAGACAATCAAGTACGGGTTTCGGTATGCAGTGGCTTCTCCGACGTCAAAAGCTCTGCGTTCATCGATTGATAGCGATGAAGCAGCTTTGCCAGCTAACAATACGACTCATGTTGGAAACGACCGGACCGTTGGTGAAGACACCAGCATGGCGTCAACTGTGAAGGCTCTGTTTGCAGCCATCTGCAGGATCGAGCGAGATGTCCAGCAAATCAAGAGCGACATCGTGTCCCTGAAGTCGGGACGTGACGGCAAAGAAGTCGTCTCGCAAGAGATTACTACGGACGCGAGCGATGAAAGCACCAGCGCTGTACAACCCCACACACACGAGGGCACCTATGTCTCTGAATTGAGTGCTCTACCGTTACGTAACTTGCGGCCCCCACGCAAGCTTCCGCAACTATTTGATGCCGCACAGCCATCGCGCTCAGAGCTGTCCGTCGTTGATCCCAGTTCGGCGCGGAGCATATTGGATTCTACACCAGTTCGAAACGAAAACAGCGAGATCACTGCTACGGATGATGCAGTACCCCTTGGACATGCTACGAAGCAGATTACCGAACTCGGTAGTTCCGACCCCATTACTGGCGCTCAGGCACACCAACGTGCTGAGAGCGCAGGCAATGAGGACAGTCTGACTGTTGGTGCTGGTTTGAAATTCTCGCCACTACTCCATACTAAACCCCGTCGTCGATCCGGCGAGCAGTTGGGGTCCGGCGGTGCAACGTTGACATTTTTTGGTCGACACGGCAATGGTGGGGTGATGGCGGATCCTGGGCCTGACAGACCACTCCGGAAGCGGTTCCTCATCTCGCGTCTGTCGAACCCATCATACAAGAGGAATATATCGGATGCGAAGCAGAGACCACGACCAGATCAGGAAATGACGCTCGCCGATCAGTTATGGGAGCAGCGCCACCTATAATCTGTATCGGAAGGTCAATGCAATCGTGGCTTTCACTTTCCTATCCACCAATATCGAACGATGTTCCACGACTGCGGACTTCCGATACGACCACGGAGTTTGGTGATGCTGTCTCAGCACCTAACGCCGACGACGCCACTTGACCGCGCTTCTACACCGTCTTCCCGTTGATGAACATCCGGATGGTCGACATGGATCTTCCTAAGGCTATCGCCCGGATATCCCCGGTCGTTCCGATGGAGATGCGATGATGGTGGCCTCGATAATGACGCGCTAGTCATCGACTTTCGTCTTGCAGCTACGACAAAGCCACCCGTTTAAAGTGTACACCCCGTCTGCTAGCGTACAATCCTGGTTTGAGGTCGATTTCTTGCCTGCATTGCTGACTGGGCAGAAACCTTACATTAGCATCCAGGAGGAGAGACTTTGTCCTAAAGTGCCTGTGTTGGAGCTATTAGCGCGCATCGTGGAGCTCTGCGGTGACGTGCACGCCGACGGTGGCTGTAAACTGGTTTATAGATCCTTATGTCATATTGGGCATGCGAACCAGAGTTGCCAAGCATAGTCTTTAACCAGTTATACTGTGGTCGCGCACTCTCCGTGGACGTTTGCTCACACTACCCAGACACTAGCAGGAGGGATGCCGTGGTTTGGCAGTGAGCCATGGCAAATATACCCCTTCACTCTGTCGGCGGGTTTGCCATTTCTTATTTGATGTCTCCTCAGTCTCAACACTCCAGTCGTATCGAGTTCTCAGGCGCTGGCTGCGATCGTTGGGGACAGAACCTCGGTCATCTTCGACTTTGGACTGCAAGTAAATGGGTTCATCACGCTCACTTTTGGACCCTCAACCATGAATGGTGCAGTCGTCGAGGCCACCTTCACGGAGAACAAGGCGCTCATCGGTGTCAAGTCGGACAACGCAACCGACACCGTGGTTTGAGACGGAGCCATCCAAACAATCACCGAGCCCAACGGGTCCTTCAGCTTCGGCCGCGATTTAGCACGATAGAGCTACCGGTTCTTGACGCTGTCGACCCGGCTGCACGCTCAGCGTTCACGGTTGGTCCGAAATCCAAAGGGCGTCCGCCAAGGTGGTTCGTGACACTCGCTGGCTAGTGACGGCCGACTCGCCCATGTCGTTGGTCGTGTGCTGGGTCTGCATGCCCTCGAGTGCCTGATGGGCTGGTGAGGAAAAGCTCATCGACCGACGGGGGTTTACGATGCGCCTCGGCGCCTTCGCCTCGACCGCACTGTCTGGTCCGACAAGAACGTTGGAGTTTCGTTGTCCGAAGGAGAACCTCCGTTTCTGGATTCCTCGGAGATGGACACCCGGTTGCCGCACCTTTGGAGCGACGCCCGACTTGTTGGTGCTTGACCCACTCGCCCGGTCTGTTGACATCTCGGAGTCGAGAGACAGCTTGAGGTCGATCTCGGACTCGTCGTCGCCGCGAGAGGGATCGGGAAGCGTAGGCAGCAGGGGTAAAGTCGTACTCTGCTCCATCCGGATGATGCGCTTCTCGAGTCGCGTCACCACCTCTGTCAATTGCTGAAGCAACTCGAGGGAGTCTCTCGTAACGTGCGAGGAGGTATCTGCTATCAGGTCAGGCTCAATCAGCCGGTGGGATGCGGTTCTTTCCGAGCTCTTCGTTCCGGAGGCAGTCGAGTGCAGCGACCGGTTACTGCTCACTCTCAGTCCCGATTCCATGCGCGTGGATATGGACTCGGCGTTACTCTGGACCACTGGGGCGGTAGGAGGCAGTTCTTCGGAGGCGTGGAATCCGGCGGACTGCTCTTGGGATCGGAGGATGACGGAGTGCGACCGCCTTAACCCATCGAGCTTGTGACCGTTCGACGACATGGATGAATTGTTCGCCTGTGGCGAGTGCACATTGCGGTGGGCCGTGTACTTGTGCTGCCGCTCGTCATTATCTGGGCAACTACACCTCAGCTTGGGCATATGGACTCTCACTACGTGCGAGAAATTGAACCCTTCGTCGACATCCATGGCGTTTACGAGCACTTCGGCCGCCTCGGCAGCGCTCAGTCCCTCCTCGTTGCATTGATCATCAGCTGCAAAGCTGCTGCTGCTGTGTACACGGGCATCTCCTCTCCTGTTGTCGCCCTCGCGGCAACTCTGCCTGGCACCGATCAGCACCACATCCTGCCACATCTCGGGGTAGTCTTTGCTCTCCAACCCGGTACGCACGATGCGTGTCACGATACGCTGCCGATCCCGGTGGTAGCGTGCGAGGATCGTCCGGAAGGATGGTCGACCAAGTACGCACAGCTCCATGTGCGTAAGCGCCCGCACGCTCGTCGCTCGTTTGTAGTCCATGAGAATCGCGATCTCGGCAAAGAAGTTGCCATTCGTGAGTCGCGCTGCCTCGCGACGCGAGCCGGTGCGCTCGCACACACCGCGGTGAATCATGTACATCTCCGTGCCGATCTCTCCGCGATGCACCACGTAGTCGTCACGCAGGAATACGCGCACCTGTAGGCTCAGGATGAGTGCGCTGACGAAGTCCGGGCTGCAGTCACTCCAGAACGGTACGCGCATAACGAGATGCATATACCGGTAGAGCCCAACTTCGAGCGCCAGCGGACGCGTCAGGTCGCGCGAGAAATCCAGCACGTCGCTAGACAGCGTGTCGTACTCGGCCCACAGGTGCGCGTAATACTGCTGGACGCGTTTCTGCAGATCGACCGGCAGCTGCATCTTGTCCATCTTGGACGTCAGGCTCTGCATCTTGCGCTGGAACTTGGAGTGCGTCGAGAAGCTCGTGTTGGACACGAGCACAGACAATGTCCCCACGAAGTAAGCAAATACCTGCACGCCGGCGATGACGAGCATCGTGTGGAACGCATCGGGGAGGGCAAAGCCTGTCGCGTCGACATGCCCGAAAGTGGCGCTTACGACGTGGAGCAGGCAGGCGAAGTAGTGGTCGTGGAGCGTACTGCCGGACGAGGTGGAGGCACCGAAATGCATATGATCCGTATCGGTCGTTGCATTACCGTCCATTTGTTTCGTGAGGATAGCGTGCCACACGCACGCCAAGTAGTGCGAGGCCAGCACTAGGATCACCGTCATGGTAAGCATCGTTTGAAGCACAACGAACTTGACGCCGAGACGTTCCTGACCGCTTGACGAGACGCTACTCATCAGATCCACAACCCAAGGCGCCTTCTTGACTTGGATGATACCCCGCACTCTGAGTAGCCGGAGGGCGTTCTCGATGTGGAAAGCCACGGGACTCGTTGCAATAAGTGGACCGCTGGAACGAAGCGCGGCGATGCACTCGAATGGCAGCGAGCCGAGAAAGTCACACGCGAACGAGCCGCGTATGTACCGCTTCGCGATATCGATTCGCCGATAGACGAGGACGTGTTGGCCGTGCTGCGTGTCGTGCTGCGCTGTATTGAAGTTGAGAGCGCAGTCCGCCATAAGTAGGGCCTCGACGATCATGTTGATTGCGCGGACTGTCGACTGGGACGCCGAAATGAACTGGCTGTCGGTCAAGAAGAGACCGCGAAACGGCACAAAAAAGACTTCGAACGTCATCACCAGTAGGAGCACTGCCTCGCGGAACATCATGAACCACCCAATGGGTGTAATCGGGTCCAGGATCCCGGTCGCGAACGCTTTGATGCGTCGTTTGAGTCGGTTGACCAAACGTGCGAATGACCAACGTGGCTGCGAAACTCTCAGCGCCGGCTGTAGTGGGTGTCCCGGACGAGACAAGTTGCTCGACGGACGCTTGCGCAGCGTGAAGTGTTGAAGTATCGTGTCATGGTCGACTGCCTGCCTCTCGAGCTCTTCGGTCGAGCCTTCGTACGAGAACGGAACTGCACCGAGAGGTACTTCGCCATGACTGGGCTGCCGTGGTGTCGAGAGGGGAAGCTTGAGCTGTCCGGGGAAGACCTTCCGCGGGACAATGTCCGGCAACGGACTGAGAGTCGATCCCTCGGCTGAGTTGCGCCGCCGAAGGCTGTCGCGATCTCCATCGTCAGTGTTCGTCGCAGCTGCCGCCTTCGTCATTCTACTTGTGGGGACAATCCTTGGGTGCCAGAACCCACTCTGAGACTGAGAGACGTCTCTGGGAGAGCAGACTGAAGCCAAAATAGCGCAGTGTCGTTCAGATCCTCATGTTCTGACCGCCGACAAAGATATCGCCCAAACCCTCGCAAGTTGGCAATAGATGAGTGCGTTTGTAAAGCAACACACCAGCCGCCAACCGACGAGTTGACCACCTTCAACCCTGATGTGGGTGGACACCGCCACGTCGTGTTCGTTGCAGACAATTCGCGCGTATAGTCTCCGTGTTCGCTGTTGATCCGCATCTCCATGCTTTGATAACGAGGAAACGCGTCCCTTGTGATACGATCACCCTTGTTTCATCCACTTCAACTAGGCTGACCAAACACGGACGATATCTTTGCAATCGGCTTCTTGACAAGCTTCTTGGTCTTCCCGAGAGCGAAGCCGACTTTTTGGGTCGTTGAAGGATTTAGAGGAGTCGGGGGCACGGTTGAATGCACTGATGATGCCGCCTCTGCAACCTCAGTCGCCGCTTGCTGGATGCGGCGCTGCAGCATGACCTCCTCCTGCTGCTGCTCCCCTCTGCGACGCTTCAAACGCTGCTCGTCGCCCGCATTGACCAGTCGCTGCTGTCGCTGCAGATCTCTCAGGCGCTTGCGGTGGTGGTGGTCGTACGAGCTAAGGTGGTTCTCCATCTCCTTGACTGTCTTGTACTGCTTCTGGCAGTCGGCGCACAGGAAGGCAGCCGCGCTGCTCTTGACGTCCGCTTTGGTCTGCTCCTCGCGCGCCGCCTTAGTCAAGCGCTGATGTTCTTCCTCGGCCGTCTCCTCCACCTCGGCGGCGAGCTTCCGCCGCTCGCTCGTCGCCTCCTGGGCCATCTCATCGTACTCCTCCTGCCGAAGTAAAGACCGCGCAGCGTTACTCCTAGCTGCTAGGCGGGACATTCAGCGGTAGCGGCGCGTTGTACCGACTTGCCGAGCCCCAGTTGTACGAGGTTGTCCTTCATTTTGAGCGGCTCCACCATGCCTGGAGCGTCGTTTCACACTGTCAGTGCAACCATGCGCCACGTGCGACTCGGTCAGCGCCAAGCGAGTCCGTCGTAACGTGGCTCTGCATAGGCGCACCTTGCTCATGCCGACCGAGCCCCGTGCCGGGACGCCAGCCCATCTTCTGCAGCAGCCGGAAGCCGCGGTTGGTCGCGTCCAGCGCTCGATCCGCCTCCATGTCGCTCGCAATTATCGCGTTCCAACCTTGGAGTGGCCGCCTCCTTGTCCTTCGTGAGCTTTTCGCTCTTTTCTGCCAATTAGAACAGTTACATATGACTTTCCACCAATGAAAGCGCATCAAATAGATTTTGATTCCCAGGAGGTGCGGCGGTCTCTCTTGGCTGATCGCCAAAGGGGGGAAGAAGCGAGCGCATTGCAAGTCGATCCGTCTGTCCGTCTCCTACGCCGCGAGTCCGAGCCGCCGAGCGCCCCCAGTGGCTCCTACTCGACGCGATGGAGGCGCCGGCGCGGGCGCAGGCTCGGCGCCCTGTCGGTTCGCCCTTCGGCGCCGACCAGCGGCTGACGGTGGACGTCGCGGCGCTGCGGATCTCAACGAGCAGCGGACGAGCGGCGACCGGCGAGCGCCCGATGCGGCCAGCGAGCGGGTTCGCGAGCAAACAGGCGGCCGAGAGGCAGCTCAAGCAGCGGCAGCAGCGCGAGCAGCAGGAGCGCCAGGTGCGGATGGCCAGCGTGCGCGACGCGAGCTGTCTGGCGGCCATGGCGCCGGGCGAGGGCGAGTGGAAGACGGTCGTGGCGCACGGCCGCCGCGGACGCCAGCAACTCGACCGCCGCGCCGCGTCGTTTATTGCGGGCGGCAACGACTTCAGCCACGCGCCGCCGCCGCCACAGCTCAAGCTCAGTACGTCCTACGACTCTGCCATGTCCGGCGCCAAGGGAAAGAAGAAGGAGCGGAGAAAGCCGCCGACACCCGGACCATCGGTACAGGCAGACGCAACAACTAGCGGGGACATCGGGGTCGTGCCACCGCCGTCATTCCTGGGCCAGGTCATGTTTGCACGGCGAAGCAGTTTGCAGCGGCTGGCGGACGATTTGCAGGTCGAGCAGGCGCCGCACAAGAGCGCAAAGATTCGCAGGAACTCACCAGACGCAGAGCATGCTGGGTCGGAGGCTGCAGACAGTTCAAACACGCCCAAAGCCTCTCAGCAGCATCAGCGCAACCATCAGCGCCGCTCCAGACACAGCGATACTACCGACGCAGTCGGGGACGCGTCCAAGGTTGCGTCTCCGTCTTCACATCGGGCGAACGGGACGGACGAGTCCTCCTCTGATCGCAAGAAGTGCGGCGACAAGCGCGACTTCTTCTTCCGGAACCTGGATTTCGACATCCGCAACCAACTCCAGGTAGACCAAGTCGCCGAGTTCAGTGTCACGGATTATGAAATGGCCGCCAAGATCTCCAAAGTCGTGCTCAAGCTGTTCGGGTACGGAGCGGACGAGCATCGAAGCGGTGCAGTGGACGATTCGGGTGACGCGGACCAAGACGGTATGGTCGGTACAAGGAAGTACTCGTCCTCGTCGATCGGTAGCGCTGGGGCGACCAGCAAGTGCCCCATCATCGTCACGGATGGGACCGCTTGCATCGGTGGCAATGTGTTATCCTTCTGCGACTACTTTGAGCATGTGAACGCAGTCGAGTGCGACGCGACGCGAGTCAAAATGCTGCGCCACAACCTGGCCGTGCTGGGCAAAGACAACGCGGTCTGCATTCACGCGAGCTACCTGGACGTGATGCTAGCGCTCACACAGGACGTGGTGTTCCTGGATCCTCCCTGGGGTGGACCGGAGTACAAAGAACTCGCCAAGGTTGATCTGTACCTGGATGGCGTCCCGCTGCACGAGATCTGTGCCCGCTTGCAGGGCCACGCCAACTGCGTCGTGCTCAAGGTCCCGAGCAACTTTGACGGTGACAAGTTCGCTCAGCACGTGCCCGGCTCGGTGGTCGTGCACCGCGATCTGAAGAAGATGCATCTTGTTGTGCTCGACTTTAGAGACAAGGGCATCGTCGAGTGAGCGGGATGGATATAATACATTTACTGTTTTATACTTCAAGGTACGACCGACGCTGTTGGAGGTTGCTGTCAGCGCAGGCGCCATAGCTGGTTCGCAAGAGCAGTGGCAGACGCCGCCCGTCTATCCGGTTCACCTAGTATCCGGGTTGCATCAGCTGCCTCTTTTGAGCTGCGTATGCGCTCCGAGCTTGAGTCCAAATTATGCACTGGCCGCTGCTGGGCTTGTCGGGAGCTAAAGAGCTTCATTCTTGGCAGTCGAATTGGTTCAAGAGTCTCCAACTTTTCACTGGTCCAGTTGATTGGTGCGCTTGGCTGTGGTGCGGAAGAAATTGGTGGCACGGACGGAGACTGCGCTGCCACATAGTCGACTGAAGTCCGGGTCTCAGCATCCTCAGATTGGGCAGCAACAAGCAGTGGATCATTTGACTCGATAGGGTTGACGTCGACGCGCCTAGCGGATCCTCGATGCGACCAGTCAAGCTGGTCCAACGGCGACATGGTCCGGGGAATGAGTCTGTCCGAGAGCAGACTATGGCCCGCACTCGAACTCTCGATCGAGGAATAACTAGTCGACTTGCCGTTTCTTTTGGCACCTTGGTTACCACAGCCTTCGCAAAGGATCGTCGATCCAATCTTCTCCATCGCTGACTCGCTTTTGCTGTTATGTTCGGGCGACCTCTCGGGCGTTCGATGCTGCTTCGACTTTAGCTCTCGAACGTCTTCATCGATCCGGTTCACAGTGACTGCTAGCTCTTGGAGCATCTTGATCACCGTGTCATTGTTTCCAGCACTCCCGCCTCGACCCTCGCAGCCACAACAAGACACACCGCGTTTGCTGTTTCTATAGCTGGGAGCTTGTCCCGTTGGCGTGTCGAGACTCTGGAACCCGTACTTGATCGATTCATCAGGCAGATCGACGTCAATTTGCTGCACTAGCAGCTGTGCAGCTTCGGCAGGCGTCGAAATGTTCCACGGCATTACCTCGCGAGTGGGCTTATTATTGTCTCCTCGGGATAGATACTCCAATGGAAACGGGACCTCTCGCTTCTCAATGCAGTTCTTGAGCATGTTGCTGAGGACTCGACGCCGATCCTCCGGGTACCTGCCGATAATTCGCTGAAACGTATTACGCTGGAGGACGCACAGCTCGACAAACGAGGCAGCGCGAACGCTGCTAGGCTGCTTGTAATTCATCAATAAGCTCATTTCGCTGAACGACTCGCCGGGGTAGAGTGTTTTAAGCGCTTTGTGTGTGTCTGCTTTCGGGTAGACACGTCCAGAGTACACGGCCTTGGCGGACGAGTCGAGCAGTGAACGCGAAGACAAGGCATTGCGTCGAGGAACCATCATCATAAAATCCTGGAGACTATCACCACTGCTGAGACCCGCCGGGTATTTGTTGCTAGCCCCTGTGTCATCGCTTTCGCGGGCGTGAGGGTGCCGTTCCTCTTTCGTAGGACACGAAGATTTTTCGCAAACACCTCGGTTCACCATGAACATCTCGTCACAGATCTCGCCCTGGCGAACCACGTAGTCGTCCGGCAGGTACACGCGCACCACGAGCATCAGCACAATCTGCGCAATGAAGTCAGGCGAACAGTCGACCCAGAACGGGATGTCG
>JAADXX010000937.1:0-10352 GCA_023338025.1 Phytopythium oedochilum
CGCGATGATGTCCGTCGCACACGCGGGCGCCGCGAGCACTGCCGCGGCCACCAGCAGCAGCGTCCGCATCATCGCAAGGGGCCAGCCGGGGATGAGCGTGCGCGAGTGGAGAGTTGGCGAAATGTGGGAGCTCCGCGAGGGGGCGGCGGCTTTTCCTCAGAGGGAATCGACCGAAACGAAGGCCGCTTCCTTCCGTCCTTCTCTGAAGCGGCACGCGCTGAGGCTCACGGGCCCAGGGCGGTGGCGTGTCTGCGCGTCAGCTGAAGGAGTCGGAGACGGATCCACGGCCTGGACTTTTCGCGAGGAGTGGAAGGATCAGTGGCGTTAGTTCGTGCACACGCGCACGGGTCGAACTTCTCCCCTGTCGTGTTGCGAAGTTGGGCCGGCCGGCGGGAAGAGCTAGACTGCCTAACTTCGTCGCTACTCGCTGGTGAAGTAGTGTAGTGGTGGGAGAGCATGAAAACCTCACACTCGCTGCGGTTCCATAAGGACTTGGGACCGAGCTGATCGAGGACGAGTGGCCCGCAATCGCCTGTGGAGCCACCCTCATCGCAGAGCGGTAAGAAAAGAGAGCAACCAACAGGACGGTGAGCTCAAGGACGGTGACGTCACTCTAGAATCTACCACAGAGCCGATAAGAGAACTTTGGCTTTCGGGAGCGGCAGCTCCCCCAGTGCTGTGTTAGAACGTCAACAACTTGGTGAGGTCAGAGACCTGGACTCGCTACAGTGGGTGCTCGACGAGGACACGCTCAACAAGGCCAACATGTTATGAAAGGCTAGGGCGAACAAAAAGAGTATCGATCGCTTCTTCGTCGACAACACCGAGTAACATCCGACTGCTCAAGTCGTCCACAATCGTGTCAGGAGAATCAAACGCGAGAAGAGGCGTCTACCACGTCGGCAACAAGACATGCTGACGTGGTAGACGCTTCTTCTCGCGTTTGATTCTCCTGCTCAAGAAAAATGGCCCAATTATGCCGATGTGGGCCGGTTCAGTAAATCGACCGCCAATCGACGCATTGATTTGATTGGACAATGATTTACAAAATTATTATATTGACCAATAAACAGTCGTTGTTGGTGTAGAAAGGCAACGAAAGCGCGCAACGAGCGCCGTCGTAGCTCAAAGCAGCCATCGCTCCTGGAACGCGCAAATATGCTGAGCGGTGGGAACAGCCACCACCTACCACTGGCAGCAAGCGCGTACACCAACTACGAGCACAGAAACGAAGCCTCGTGTCCTCGCCGGACCCATTACCCACCCAATCCAACAGTCAAATGACCCACAACCTACGGTCATATGCGATATCTTGCTCAAAGAGATCAACAGTGTTTTTGACTTTTGGCTCGGAAGTATAGGTTTTAACGGGTTGGATCGATTGCCGGGGCGATTTGGCTGGATCGATTTAACCAATCGACCACGGAACTTAAGAGTAGAACACCCAATAACTGGATGAGTTTTATGACGAGCCGAGCCATGTGGGGCGAATCTTTGAGTGCCTCTTTGATGAGACGGTAAGATCGTGCACCTTCGTTTAAGAGCTCATCTGCCGTGTGCTGACTAAATTGTTGTGTTATTCTTCAGAGGATTGCGACTTCCATCACGCTACAAGATCGACACATGCGCGACATGTTCGTCTAATTTCCAGAGGTTCTGTTGATTGATGCGACCCACGGTACAACGCGGTATTGTACAAGATTTACTCGTTGGTGGTACATCATGCGTTCAGAAAGGGGTAGTTCGTACAGCACGCAGCGCTACAGAATGAGCGGCAGGAGACCCTTTTGACAGCGCTCGAGGCGCTCAAGGAGAACAACCCAAGTTGCACTAAGTTGCAGTGCGTTGTGACCAATAACGACTCCACTGAGCTGTCAATCCTCAAGACCGTATTTCCTGGAGTTGCCATTCTTCTGTGTCAGTTTCACAAGATCGAGTATCTGCGCGAGGAAGTGGTTTCGCCAGATTATGGCTTCAACGCGTGGCAGAAGCGACAGGTTGTCGCTGTGATCAACTTGCTCGTGTACGCCAAGACAGAGCAAGAGTATGATAAGCACTTCAAGTACATGCTCCATCTCGTCTCCGTGAAGAATTCGACCAACCCCAGTGTGTCAGAGATGCCTCATCGCCGACGTCTGCTAGCAGCAGGAGAAGATCAGTCGGGCTTAGTTGGTTTGTTGACCGACTCGATCGGTCCGTTGCCCAACTCAGTCGGTTTGTTGCCCGATTCAATTCGTCCGTTGCCCGACTCAATTCGTCCGTTACTCGACACTCGCGACCAAAAATGGCGGAGAGGTTTGTCATCCCTTTGAGCAGTACTTCCGGAAAAAAACTGGGATACTTGTCGCCACTTGTGGTGCTCGTACAAGTGCCAGAACATCATCTCGCTGGAGAACAACACCAACAACCGTTTGGAGTCATCGTGGAAGCAGCTGAAAGACGCCACGAGCGCTTTCATGGATCTCGACGAGTGCGTTGCTGCTATCATGTACTACCAGTGCAGGGAGGAGAAGCGGTTCATGGATCGTGTATTCAAGTTGGCTGTGGCACGTGACTCGAAATACGACATTGAGATGTCGCGATTGGCAAGCTTTGTCAGTCAACATGCGTGCGAACTTGTGTGCAAGCAGTATGCTTACGCCACTAGTCGTGGGAGGTATACCTTCTCAGAACCAGTGCCTGAGATGATTCGCATGCAGAGTGTGTCGAGTTACGACGACGCTCTTGATGAAACTTACCAGGAATACGCCATTGACAAGCGCAACTGGGAGTGCACGTGTCTTTCTATGAATGCACACCTCCTTTCATGTCGCCGCGTCTTCTTCTTGCGGCGCGCGCTCAAGTGTAAAACCACAGTTCTGACGCAACATCTTCATCTGCGGTGGCTGCTCTCATCGGTGCGGTCAAAGGTTGGCTTAACTAGCGGTCCCAGCCAATCGTTTGCTGTTCGAAAGGTTGTCAAGAACGATGGTGCTCCTTGGGACTCCAAAAGGAAGTATAGATATGCAATCCGAGTGGCTAGCACAATTGCCGATACCACGAGCTCGTTCGGGATGCAAGACTACCGAACCGCTTTGGCAGCTCTGCATCAAGCCGCTCGGCTGTTCAAGCACAAACAATTCACCAGAATTGCGGGATTATCACAGAACTCGTTGCTAGAATCAGGCGAGGGAAACTCAGATGGAGGCAACGACGAAGTGGTGCTTCGTCACCAAGATGAACAACCAGGCGATGTTGGTACAGAAGGGCCGTCTGTGGACGAAGAATCGTCGGCTTTTCGACAGCGCACCGTACCAAGCGGAGGGCATCAGTCTCTGCTACCCGCGAGCGACGGTGATTCTGCCGATGACAACAGTGCAAATTTCGGTTTTGAAGCAATTGATGCAGTCGAGTTGAGCGGTGGCGAGGAATTCTCGTTTGGATACAGTAACTCTGCTGTGTTTGACGCCAGAGAACCTGGCGTGTTCGACGCTCGAGATCATGCTCTACTGAAGGCGCGATCTTGTCTTTCGCGTCCTTCTGCAGCAAGTCCGGCGAGGTTTGCAGAGAGTGTTGGTTTTGGCTCATCAGCCACGTTGCCGTCCGACGTTCATTTAGCTCAGCCTACAACATCAATCCATCCAGAGGACCAGCCGGTCACTCGACCAATTGAGTTGGTCCAGTCGGTCACACGACTGGTTGAGTCGGTGCTGCCAGAAGATTCAGAGCGGTCGGGCTCAAGGCCACTTGAGCCAGCCGCGGCGATTTCTGAAGTGCTTGGACATCCATCTTCGATTGGCGCGTTTGAAATCGCTAGTCTACTATGCACTTGTGGACGACCGAAATAAAAGCCGGAGGCCGAGAAGGCCAAGAAGAACCTCGATATTATAATGGCGAAAGAAGACTTCGACATGCACGAACGCGCATTGACTCTCGAGTCTGTGGTGAAGCGCTCCGGGAATCTCCCAGGAGTCGCCATGTCCCGCGCCAACGCCCACCATACTCTGGCCAAGATAAACATTTCTCTAGGATAATATATACTTCTGTAGAGTGCCCTTGGGGAATTACCCCAGGGGAGTGACATCTGTATCTAACGTTGGGTACAGGTCAGAATGGTGTGGTCCACACAAATCTCCGTAGAAGCCGGTGGGTTCAGACTGGCTCCAAAAGGTTGACGTCAACCAAAACCTCTCATAGGTCATATCGGAACTGCACATGAAAAAAGAGGGGTAGTTTTCAGCCCATAAGAAGAGAATAAAGACTTCCGCTTTCTCCCCTAACTGCGCAAGACCGAGGGAACCAGTTGGCTCTCCAGGGTGAAAACCCGGGAAGCCGTCTGAAGGAAGTCGTCGAAGCGCGCCATATCAAGTCCAAGCCCGATAAGGTGAGTGAAAAGAAGAACTTTTCGGGGCTCTGAAAGAATTGCATTTTGGTAAAGTGCCTCACATTGTGTATCTCTTTTGGTGTGGGCCGTGTGAATCGGGGTTTCTGTATTGGACCCGAACAAGTCGTGGACAGAAATCACCACTACCGCAGAGAAAACCCAACAGTCACAGATGAACCAATACAAACACGCAGATACCTAAAGTTTACTTTTGGTTGGGGTCCTCAGGCAAAACCCTAGTTCGGCTGATGAATACCAACTTCTTCTGGACTCCGTGAGACCCAAGGGAATATTTAATGCCTCGACCAATACATATAGACGCTAGTCGAGCTAGGGCCAAACACGTCGCAGTGGCGCGAGTCCAATAACCATCCACAAACAATGGGCTTTCGACTCCGCTGGTGAATAACTTGCGCATACACAATGCGAGCACCCATCGGTCTCTCTCACAATCAAGATGAAGTGCCAAGCACCAATAATAACGCCAGAACACAGCAAAATCACTGATCCCGGCAGAACATATGAAATAGCAGCGCGCATGATGACAGCTCCTCGCTGCTAACGCTCTTCGCGCACGCACACACTTCCGACAACGCCCCGTCGCAGTCCACACCAGAGGGCGTTTTGGACCGCTACCGGAGACGCGGAAACTTGCGCTTGACTCTGCAGAAAGAGAAGTTTTATTCTTCTGTGTCTGTCCATATGCAGTAAAATATCAAAACTACAAACTATGCAAAAGCAAAAAAAATACAGCTGAACCCTAAAAAGATAACCCTCAAACTCCGTGAGGTTGTCCCCACGAGTGGCGTCAACACGCATCCCAAGGTATCTCAGGATTACACCACGACTAGGCGACATTTGCGCTGGCTCGATGAATCATGCTGCTGACCGGTACTCCCTCGGCAAAGACACCGCCAAGGACACCTGTCTTATATCGGCACATCCGGCATGGGACTGGGCGTGGGCTCAGCCAGAAAAAGTATGGGACTGCACGGGAACGCTCCAGAGTCTCTGGGCAAAACTCGAGTTACTTTATCACATTGAACATCCCCGAAACTTCATGCGCCATTTCGGTGGCCAAGTTGCGCTTCGTCTTAGCAACCCTCAGCTTTACTTTCGGTCTACGACGCGATTTCTGGTGCGAGGTAATGTCAAAGTCGTCGTCGGTGTCATGCAGACTCAATGGGCGAGCAGCCGAGACAGTCGCCTAACCTGTCGGTCGTTCTTCGTTTTGGGTGGGCTGCAAATGTTGTGACAATTTTGATGGTACCATGTCCAACTGGTGGTTTCTAGCTGGGATGGCTGCGTGTTCATAGGAAATGGCGTCGCGCTTAACTCCGACGTGCCCTTCCGCCCGGTACCCATCCCGGGTGCTCGGTCAACCGTCTGCGCTGGCGGCAAGAGCAGCTCGGAGGTCGTTGACAGCGCTATTATCTCGACAATTGTTGGGAGTACGCGCAGCTCAGAGGTTGCGCCATCGAACTCCGATTCCGCGTACGCTAACACATGCTCTACTGACTCCATCGTACCCCGGCCATCTATCTCCGGGTCATCTTCTGGTTGGTGATGAGCTTTATTGGTGTGTATAGGCAGATTATGCTGGACAACACGCGGAGGCGAAAGCCGAGCTGCCTATTCAAACTGTCCAAGCTTGAGCAGCTGGGCAACTTCCCGGAGAGCGTGAAGTACTGCTCAATACTCTGGCATGTCAAGGCTGCTAATCGTATCACTGATCGCAGTAGCAACAACTTGCGCCTCTCAGAGCTTGCGGTTGGAATCCTACGGCTTTCTGATACTGCAATGACTTTGCTGACCCTGAACGATTTGCACGTTAACTACTCGATGTGCACATTTGCTCGCAATGGAGATCGCCGTTACTTCGGATGCAACAACCCTGTCAGGACTACCACCTGTGCAGATCCTTACATAGGTTAAAGGCGTGACAGTAGGGTAGTAGGCGAGTTGTCATGAACATGCAGGAGTATTCTTCGTTTCTTTTGTTCACGGAGGACTCCGCGCAAAGCTCATCCTGGGCATCTTCGTTATCAACAATGTTCTTGATAAATAATCAGGATACCCAGGACAGTATCATAGTATGACTAATGCTCGCGATTACTCAAAGCGTAGCAGTACTCGTCGTATATGAGCTTGCTCGACTGCTCCCTCATCAAGTTCGCAACCGACGGCATCTCCCTGTCGTACTTGGGTTTGTGCATGATGCTCAGCTTGTGTGTGCGCCTGACGGGGCCCTTCTTCTTTCGAGTTTGGCAATACATAACGCCGACGTGGTACTCATCGAAGCCCTGAAACAATTTCATAACGTCTTTCAGCTGCGTCCACGATGACTCGAGGCGATTGTTGGTATTGTTCCCGAGAGTTATCAAGTTTGACGTTCGTACAAGCACCACATACACTGACAAGAGACCCAATACTCCAGAAAGTATATATCAAACGAATGCAAGTTGACGTTGAGCACTTCCGACGGCTGTCGGCCCACTTGGGCCGATTGCCCATCCCGTTATGCCTACCGTTCACCTAGATAAGCTGAAACATCGTCGCAGCTACCTGATGCTCGAGCGAATTTAATGGAGATGGTGTGGCAAAGGTACTTACGATCTTTCTCGTGCTTGCGCTCCGTTTTGGCAACCACCACCAACGACACGATAGCTCGCAGCTGTTTCTTCCATCAGGCTAAGAAAATGAAGTCGTGCGATGCAATCAGCTCATATAGGTACTTCACCATGTTGAAGTGACACAGCAGAACCGAGAAGCCTGGAAACGCAGTCTTGAGCACGGACATCTCGGTGAAGTCTTTGTCAATCGCTACGCATTGAAGCCGTGTCCAGGCTGGGTTGTTCGCCGTGAACTCTTGTACCATCATCAACAGCGCACCCACGCTTTCGTTCTGGATCATCGCATGCTGCACAAATGGCCTCTTGCTGAATGTATCGTGCACCATGAAAAAACTATTTTGTACTTAACGTCATTTTTATCCGCGCGCCGCATCGATCAAAATCACCTAGGATAACCGCTCAAATATCCCGCGCATAAGCTGGCTTTGCAATTTGATGCAGGTGGCAATGTTCTACGACATCGAAAATGCTCAAGAGTTTCAGAAGACGCAAGAAAGGCATTCTTCACCAGCGATCTCATACCTTTTGGCCTTGCTGCTCTACGAAAATGCCCCCGACATTCCCCAGTTGTTTACAAAACTCAGTTATCCATGTCTTCACCCGTTGTGTTCTCGTTGTCCCCGTGTTATCTTCTGATGTCAGCATCCGAATGAGGCTGTGCACGTCCCGCATGGTCGGACTGCAGTCGGAGTGATCGAAGATAAATATCCAAATGTTCTTCTTCTTTAGCCGACTTTGCGCTGCCCATTGACTGTCTCGCGGACCTGAGTAAGTACAGCCGTTCGAATCGACGGGTACTGTTTGTAGTTGTCGCTGCTGAGAAGTTGATTGTGCTTAAGCTTTACACTTGAAACGCAAACAGCAAACACAGAGTCGCCTGCACTGCCTCCGCCGACGCGCACGCATGCATGGATTAATCCATAGGAAGACCATACGAGTGTGTCAAACACGTTTTTTTCTTTCACACGAGGACACACGAGCACACACGACCATATGTGAGCCTATGTGAGCCAATCTGAACCAGTCTGAGACTAATACTAACCACGATAGATACGGAGCACGATCTTACCTGAGCGCAGCACCTCATCGCCTGAGATTCTTGACGTAGCCGTTTCCCAAGGCCCCGACATTTGTTCTTCCCCGTGTGTGTGTAGATTATAGTATTGTTGTAGTACACTTGTTCAGTCGGGATTGGACACAGCGATGACTTTGTTTCTCGGATCTTCTTGTTGATCTCTTCTGCTCTATTGTTTGTCCAGACACGAAATCTCTATGCGCACACAGTGTCATTAACTAATCAATATGTGCGGTTTTCAGCATCATGTATGCTCACCTGGTGGCTTTTCAACAAATAGTTGTTCAGGTACTTGTGGACCGTCGCTCCTGGCATCGCCATTACCTTCCCCCTCCCTTGTGTGCGGCGGTCGCCGCTTTCTCGACGTTTGCTCCATGCCCGCCGCTTCCCCGCCGCTTTCCTCTACCCTCTCGCCGAGCGCAACTTTAAATAACTGGTTTGAGCGAGGGGGCTGTGTATGGAAGAATATGATCAATCTGCCTACATTTCCCTGTACAAACGCCAAGTAAAAGCCTCGAAGCTGCCGACATCTGAGTAAACTGTCGACATCATACTATACTCAAGTAAAGTCGTGATAAAGAAGCCACTGATCGCTGATTTGTCGGTTGCTTTTCTAGTAGCGGCTGGATGTCATTTATGCTGATTCCGACAGATGAGCAATCGTGAGCGCGAGCGAGCGTGAAGCCATACTAATAAACATGCCCGTATTGTGAATGTGGTAGCGATAGCAATCAGCTAAACGTGCGAGGCCAGCGCGAAGGAACCGGTCAACACTAAAAAATTGCGCATGCGCAGCGAGCTCTGCCCCGTAAACAGATCTGGACAGCATTGAGGGCTTTTTTGCTCACAACGTTTTCAGTTTTCAGCGTTTTCACATAACATTTCGAGGGCATGATCCTCTTTCTCGCCTCTACGTAAATACACTATTAAATTATACAAATACGCATCTAAAATGTAAAGGCTCAAGTAAAAGTTGATGCCCTACTCATTCAAGTATTTTCACCCAATACTTTTCTTAGAGTTGACCTAATATATTTAATATGCCTATTCAAGTACATTCATATTATTTATGACGTATACGATTTTTTATCACCAATACTAGAATCAAGCCGAAATGTAGAGATAATTTTACCTGCAAAAACTCTTGCGTCGCACGACAAATTGGACCTTGTCTCATTCACAATTTTTGTGAATCGAATCATACTACATTTACATAGGTAAGTTTTGCACCCCTCGATGGTGTCAACCACTGCAAACACCCCCGTCGAAATCAGAATGTCGGCAGGGTTAGGAATATCTGATGTTTTACGATATGGTATAGTATAGTAAATACTATACGGATATGTGACTGGACATAGACCAGTGATGAAAAGTCATTAGGTTTATACAAACAGGGGCAACAAACAGAGACCTCCAGACGGACACTTTAGTCATTCTTTAAAAAATAAAAGACAATGTTAGGGTCAATATTTTTATACACGAGAAAGTCCATGAGTGTGGACGCAATACAAGATTTCTACAGTCGTTCTCCCCAAACTGTCAGTCGTCGATTCGCAATAGACTACGATAAAGCATATCAAACGGTGACTAGCTGACGGGTTATTCGTGAGAAGCAGTACTTTATATTAAATTGACGTCTTATTTTGCATGTGTCCCGCCCTGGTCAGTTTGGGGAGAATGACGACGTACCACGATTTGATAATGGGGTTTCTTAAATCATTAGCTACACCCCACTGCACCCAACCCCAGAAACCTAGTCTCAAATTAGAATCGGCAAAGGTTATAGGTTTACCGCTAACCATTCGCTGCGAGCCAATCCACAGAAATCTTCGTAGCCAAGCCCGATGTGTAAATCGTTGTCTTGCAGCGCTGAGCGGTGCGGTTCATCTTGTTTGCCTGCGCCAAAACGACTTTACTGGTGTATAGATAATTGTTAAGAAAAATATTTAGAAACTTCAAAAGGTTTAAAAATAAAAAATATTATTCGTTACTGATATTGTTGATTTTAATTAAATGAAAATCGCTCGACTTTCTTTGACAAACTTGAATTTTGAGACAAAATGGGTTCGGATTATGATATATGACATCACAGGATCGCGTAATTCCATTTCAATTATGATGCGTCATTTCTCAAATGGAGGTTTCCACAGCTTCAACGCGTTACAGCCAGGAACGACCTCTCCGATCCCCCCATGCCGCCTGCATCCATCCTCAACAGCCCATGCGTCGGAGTATTATAATGCACCGCGATGGCCCCTACCGCTTGGACAAAGTGCAATGC
>JAADXX010000938.1:0-10351 GCA_023338025.1 Phytopythium oedochilum
AGAGGAACGAAACCCGGAGGCCACGCCCTCGCCACTCCGCGCGCTGGAGGACGAGGCCGAGATGGCTCAGCCTCTCCTCCAGCATGCGCGCCATGGAGCCGATCCCGATGGTCGGGGTGCTGTTACAATGCTGCCACGCCTCGTCGAGTTCCTCGTGCTCTTCCAGTGCAAGTACCTGATTCCAATGCTACCGACCTCGAACGCACTCATGATGGCATCTTCGTGCATTGCGGCCGTTGGGGCAGTGCTCTTTACGTACGGCATGGCGCGCGTCATTGGGTTTCCTTTGCCATTCACGCTGCTCTTGGGGGCGCCGGTGTCGTCAGTGCTGGTGGGCATGTGCGCATTCGCGATGTGGGGGCGCTTCTTACGAAATAATGCGGCCGAGTGGAAGGACCTGGCCAACTACGTCGTTGTGGTCGCGGTGCAGGTCACTATGACATACGTCTACCCAGCTTATACGTTCGTCTTCGTGCGGTTATCCAGTATCTATCAGGTTGCGTTCGCACTGTTGCTGCCATTCATCAAGTTGCTCGTCAAGAACTGGATCAGTTACCTTTTCCGCGACAAGCACGACCTCAAGTCCGACATGGTGGTGCTAAACGCCGACATCTACCACTCGCTCTTCGTCTCGTGGTGGATGAAGGGCACGAACTCGAGCTTCTCAACAGTATTCCTCATGCTGATGGACTTAGGCGAAGCGATGCTTGCGCTGCATGATGTCAGCATAATCGTCAAGGAGCTCTTCCCGATACTCATCCATGTTGACCCTCCACAAACCACAGCGTCCAAACGCCCCAGCTCCTTTGGCGGGGGACGATATCGAGGAGCCCCATTGCTCGAGCTTGCGGTAGCGATCTGGGAGATCGACAAACTCAAACCAAACCTGTCGGTGCGCAAGCACTCACATATCCAGCCTCCAACTCCGTGGCGTCCGCCACCCATGACTATCGGTTCAGCCCGCATACTGCCTAAACCGGTCAGTTTGAAGGTCGAGAGGGATCAGAGGCCTGCATTCAAACCTGGATCCATCGTTCCTGCACCGCTCAAGACCGTTGACAAGTTGTTGGGGACAGATACGAACATCTTTGTCCAGCAAGGGCCGTCATTACCTGCCTTTGGTATGATTGGGACCCCCGGAGCGAGTGCTAAGCGAGTGGCGGCGGCGATGCCTGGGCCAGAGCGAGCCCAGTGTCTCCAACTCGTGTTGCGACTACTCCACCTCGCAGAGTTCTTACTGATCATCGAGTTCGTCGAGGTGGTCGTACCCGCCGTCTACTGTACGGAAACCTTTCTCGATCAAGGTCTAGCTGTTGACTGATCTGCGGTGTCCGTTGTGTTCAATGCAGGCATCTATCTGCTCGGCATCTATTATCTGCCCAATCGGGAGTTCTTCGATACGACCCGAGGCTTGACCGCGGCTGAATTATACAGCGACCTATCGAATGTGGGTGCCTATTCCCTGCTCGAAGCTGCATCTTTCGTACTACTCAGCTGCACCCTGCGGCGCAAGCTGGGCATCCCGGCAACCAAGCAGCTCGCGTTCGTATTGGAGTCGCAGTGGCAAATGGCGCAGTCCAAGCTCGTGCTCTGGGTCGTGTTCGCGGTGCAATCGCGGCTGGAGCACTTTGGCACAGACTTTTCATTCCGCTTCGCATGGCTGTCGGGCAGAAAATGAGTTGCAGGCGACAAAACCCGTAGTAAGCCACAGCTCACGGATCGAGCACACATGAGAACGTGTGTTTGGATAACAACGTTGAAGTCACCTCGCTGCGTGATAAGGTTGAGCCATCAATGGGTTAGGTTGATAGTCATCACACTTTCGCTGAGTCATATTGTATTGCCACCAGCAAAGTCAGCGAGCGTCTCTGTGTGAGCTGGCGTGCTGCTCTGGTTCAAAGCCCACGAGGTTGCTTCCCCTTGGTCTCAGCTCACCATCGTCACCTAGAGTGCGCACCACCTTGGATAGATGCTCCGGTCGTGCCTCTCGAATCTCCTGCGCGCCTGGAAGTTCGCACATGCCGAGCTGCAAGTACTCCATCGAGCGTCTGTACCGAGCCGAGGCGTACTGCGACGCCACGAGTATGTCTCACTGCGCGTTGGTTATTTCATTGACGCCACTACCATGTTTGCTGGTCGCACTCGCAATCGAGTGCATTCCACCACTGCCGGATTCCAAAAAGGGAATCGACCACGCATTACCAGTGTTTGTGCAAGTGCTAGTAGTCGCGTTCAATCCCGACTTGCTCGCCCTGCACCAGTATCGAACCCGCATATCGACACCACCAATGCCGCTCGGTCTCTTGCTAGCGTCGATGCGTCTCGGAGCCACTGGTGGAGCGATATTGGTTTACATGGTGGCGCGTGTGATTGGCTACCTGCTGTCATTTTTCGATTCTACTAGGCATACCGAAGACCACCACACTTCTCGTCATGGTGTTGGGATCCATGCGGAGCAGCGCTTTACATCAGAATGCTGCTGCGCAAAAGGAACTCATGAATTACACCTTTTGCCTTCATAACCACCACCCTCCCCACGAAATGGCAGATACTTCTGACACTGTTCCTACAGTCATGAAATGCCTCGCCCAAGTTTTGCTTGACCCCTTCTTCCAAGACAAACGAGACCACGCAGCGTAGACGATGGTGACGACCCATTTTTGAGCCACTTCTTGTCCTGCACAGTCGTAAATATAGCAAATATTTTTGTGCAGTCCAAAATCTCCGACAATTTTGGGCCTTTATAGTATACAAATATCAAGTTATTTGCAAAAGATAGCAGTAACAATCACAAACAGCGATAAAAGACGGTAGTGGAGGGCAGAGCTCTGCCAACGGCGCCAATCCGCTCCGGGCCAGCAAGAAACTGTTCTGCAATCCCGGGGGTGGCATCACCATCTCCATTGCTACCATGGGAGCTTCATCATCGCTGTTGTCTTGGGCCATACCGACCACCTGGTTCAACGTCAACTTGTCCATCTTGCGCTTGTCCACCGCCGACGAACCCTTATTTTGCCTTTGCTAAACTTCTCTTCCTTTCTCTAGCGCTTCTGAGGACGTTCTTGCTCGCGAACGGCTCGTTCGTGCCCAACGAGCGTTTCTTATCGGCCCAAGCTCGCTCTTGCTCGTGCTTCTTCTTTGCAGCCACCTGCCGCTTCTCTTCCAGCTCGAGAGCTCGCTCACTCTTACGGTCGGCCCCCCCGCTGACGGTTTGCTTCCCACTTGCGCTATTCCTCTTCTTTCTCGAGTCTCAGTCTGAACTGCCGGTCCTCTTTGGGGAGTAGGAATGATTGTTCCGTGTGAATGGGAGGATCTGGGTCGCCATTTCGACCAATAGGCTTGTGTTTTGGCATGTCGTTATCTCCCACTGTGGGTCGACCGGACATCGCAGCACAGATGCCATGGTCGATAGCCTCCGATTGCGTTTCTGGATGGTTGAATCGTGACAGAGTTTGTTCAAGACTGTCTGATCTGCAAGTAAGTAATAGGATTCTATCCAAAGTGTGTGGCGTCCAACATTTCAGGCAAGCCGTCGTAATGAAGCAGTCCATCAGTACTATTTGTACTTCGCTGGCGCCCGCTTTAGCACAACGAAGAATGTATCGTTGATGAAAGACGAACTGATTCACTATTGCGAGAGCTGTTTCATTTGTAAGGGACCAGAAGCCTGCTACTATCTTGCACGAGGTAGGAGGAAGCAAATTCAACTCTGTTTGTTTTAGAGCCAGGAGGGGAGAGCCTCCTGGACCGCAAATTATAAGGAAAGCTCCTGATTGGCTGAAAGTGGGCTGCGTCCCAATTATCATTCAATCAGAGCGTGACAGATCAACGCACGTCGGCTGCGCCTGACGTGCGTCCGTCACCAACCTACACACGTAACCATACTAGAAAATGGACCTACACATGTAATGGGGGTGGCAAACTGCACCCAGTTGTGAAACGGGACGTCCCCGTTTCATTGCGCCAGCACCGATGTGGAGTCGACCGCATACGGCCTGTTGCAGTGGTTTAAGCGCGACGGCTGCCCTGAGAAGCTAGTGGCCGACCAAGGTACCCGCTTCTGCAACGTTATTGTGTCGACATTCTGCGCAAGGCTAAAAATCGAGCCCAATTTCTTGCCGGTCTACACGCCATGGATTAATGAATGTAGTGGGCCTAAACCAACACCACTCACTGGCTTGCACATGGCGCAAGAGGATTTATCTATTTTAACAGGCCGGAGAACCCGGAGCTAATAATTGTGGTGCTACATCATGATTGGCCGAAATAGGGCTGCGTACCTAATTTCAGCCAATCTGAGGATGCCAGTACGACTCCACGTCGAGAGAACCCGGTGTGCTTTAAGAACCTACCTACTAATGTAAATACCACCTCGACTTTGTGCCGCATCTCACTTCACATGATCGACAACGTTCACGAAACGTTTGTCAAGACTATCTTTCTTTGCGGAGGCGCTTGTGAGGGACCGCATGCAAGCGTACTGTCAAGCGATTTGTAGCAAGGGAGTCCCCTGTTCGATGTCATCTTCGGGTTTATGGACGCAACTAAGTTAAACTATGCCACTTCTTTTTCTTGTCCCGGTCTACCATGTAAGGATTTCGAGCCACAGCGCTTCAGCGGACACAAACACCTTCAGTGCCTGAATTTCCAGGCAGTGACAGCTCCAGACGGCATGTGCGTCCATTTTTGGGGCCCCATGGAAGACCGTCGGCACGACATTGCCATGCTTCGCGAGAGCAAACTACTCGAGTTTCTCGCTGAAAGGCCTGACGTCTTCGAGGGACGATATTTGTATGACGGCCTTGTGTATGGGGTGCGGCTATGCTTTCTGAGTTCCAAAAATAACAACACAAAAGACTCTGTTAAGCGCGCGCTGAACAGAGCGACGCGCAGCGATCGAGTGGCTGTCGAATGGAACTTCAAAAATCCGAAGATGCTGTGACCGTTCATCGTGTTCAAGAACCAACAGAACATTCGGTTTTCACCAGTATGAAAGGTCGAGAAGGTGGCGATGCTACTAAAAAATTGCCTCAACAGCTTCTCAGGCGGCACCCAGATTAGCCAATATTTTTACCATCCGTCGCCGCCCCTCTCGTCGTATCTCGGTTGACGCCTGCACACACTTCGCTCGTCTCAGTAAATCAGTCAGGCTTTTTGTTGGCTAACGCGAGCTTGATAAACTTTTCGTAGCGCTCATACTCCAAGCGAGCAAGCTCGAGCTTGAATACTCGGTCTGCCGCTCGTTCGTATCTGTCGTGGCCTCGCTCTAGCTCGCGCAGGTTGCGGTCTTCTTCGCGGTCCTTCCGCTGCTGCTCGCAATCGAACCCACACTCCTCTCGCATCATCTGGCTGTTATTAGAGCGACACCAGCTTGTCAAACAGTGTCGACCTCTCGCTGAGCTCTTCAGCCACACCTGACGCAGGGCCGCTTTTTCTCGTCCGTATGCTCCTTCATCATGGCGTTGACATCGGTTTGTGTCCTCTTTCCTGTGAGCCTGAACTAACAGACTCCTCCACACTCTAGACGGACCTCGCGGTAGCCTCCCATACATCCATTAGGTCGCCGTGCCGGGCCACGAACGGCTGGTCAGCGAGTACTTGACGTAGCCGGATTGTGCCGTCCTCTTAGTCGAACCTTTGAGTTTTAGTTTGTCCGCCGCAACAGCATTGCGTCCAGCGGACAGCTGATCTGTTGCTGATGCAGCTGCCGAAGGCTTCCGCAGAGAGCGTGGCGGAGTTCCTGCTTCTCCACCAACGATGAAACAGGGTTACACAGTACCGTACCAAGTGGACAGTACGGGATATGGTAGTTAGTGCTGTATATGTGAGTATATTGTGGACACACTGTATGCGGCTGGTTCCTGCCTTAACGATAGTGCGTTGGATGGCCCGTTCGTGCTCTTCTATTTTATTGGTAGAAACTCACCACTTTCTACCAATCAGTTTTTTTTCTATTCTCTTGAAATCCTCACGCCCACCCGTGTGGACCTGTCACAATATCTATGTAGTGTAGAATAGGTTATAAACAATGGCGTCCGTCTGCCGGGCAGACCGGTACCTAAGATCATCTTCACCGGTTCAGCTAAAATTGTTGTAAAACTGGCCGGAGGGTTTCGACCAAAATATGCGAAAGGGGCCGTTTGTTCTCTCGCGTACAGCCAAACTCTAGTCAAATTCGCTCGAGCATTTTGCCAAATGAATATGCGATATTAGTGGACCAAACACCTCTTACTGTACGAAACGATTGGCTGAAATACTATAATTAGTGTGTTAAACACAAAATACAGCAACTCCCATTGAGTCACAGTCGACATCGAGTTGCTCGAGGACGTACATGCACGGTCCACCTGCTTACCCATACTCAGGAGAAGTGGTTCGATGCGGCAGTTGGAGACGACTGATGCGGCAGTTGGGAAGTCCAGACGCGCGTGGTTGTCAGCCCCAAACTTGCCATCATCACCAATAGACGATGCTGCACACGTGCTACCTCCTGCGCACGGTCGACGAGGACTCGCTTCGCTTGCGGACACATATCGACTAGACGTCGAACCCGTACGTGCGTCTACAGTGTCACAGCTAGTTGCTGCCAAACGGAGTCGGCTCGACCTGCACCCGGGTGTGGGACATGGTATGTGTTGTCTACGGCTTCGACATAAAGAGCGAAGCACAAGTGTGTAAGTATGTAACACTTCCCAATTTACTGTCTGACCTAATAGTGTGGTTATTTGCAGTCAAGTTCGTGTGGCTGCACGCGAAGACCGCATAATCCTTTGGAGTCGGTCCCTGGGAGGTCTCTGTGCCGCGTCGCCACAGTGAACTCCTACAACTGTTTCGAAACCGGTCGACGGTCGAAATGCCGTGTACTACCGACCCGTACTACAGCGACGTCACCAGCACGGTCCCCATCTTCGCGAACACTGACGTCCTGACCCTCGAAGAGTGGCGTACCATCGCTGAGGCCTTGGGTGTCTAGGACGAGTTGCGAGCGGAGACGCAGATTACGGAACATGTCGCGTCACGGCAGCTCGCTAGCGTCGAGACCGAATTTGCTAGCGTCAAGACCGAGCTCGCTAGCGTCAAGACCGAATTCGCTAGCGTCAAGGCGAAACTCGCTCATGCGCTACGCTGCGCGTATGATACAACGAAGTACCTCTTGAAATAGCGTGTGTGACCGTCTCTACCAGATGAGGCGATGACGTGTACCGGACAACACGAGATAATTGCATCATGGGTGTGACAACAGACTTCGCGTAAAAAGCGCAGAATGACCGAATGATTAAAATGACACCCCTTCGCCAACATAACTCCGTCCTGTCAAACCCTCCACAAAGTGTTTAGATAATTAGGGATATAATAAAAAATTGAAGCAAAGCAAATTGGCTTATTAAAACTCGTCCTCTTCGTCGTTCTGCGAGTCATGAGGCGCGGCAGGTTCGCTAATCCAAAATGTGCCGTCCTGTAATCGCGGGCCAACAGGCAGCAACCCTGCCTTCACAAAACCTCGTCGAATGAGCTGACTTGATATAGAATCCCATGCCTCCACTACAGCATCAACTATGAGCTTTCTCCTCTCAGACGCGGTGGCACAAAAGCTGTTGTCAACGTGGTGCTCAACATACAACTCTCTCACCTTGTGCTTGAACACGCGCATGACTGCGGCGTCCATCGGCTGCGCAAGACCGGTGATTCCTGGCGGAATAAATTCTGGCTCCGTCCAGTACTCGCACAGCCGTTCGCGTACGGAGGCCATTTTGTGTGTCTTCAAGCTGTCTAGCAGCAATACAGGCGGGTTCTGCACAGCTGGACGCCATACCTGCACAATGAATATTGTGTTAAGCGATAATAAGAGTAGATCAGGAAGTAGCAAGTCCACGAACCTCGTCGATCCATTCGAGCATGGTCCACTCGTCGCAGTAGGCGTTTGTTTGTACAGTGAGTACTGCGCGGTCGCTTTGGTGTGGGGGTAGAGTGTGCAGCTCGGCATGGACGCGTCCGCCCTCAGCGCCGGAAAAAATGATGAGGGGAGGGAGCTTGGCGCCGATGGCAGACGCGCACAAAAACACCGACGCTCGAAATGAATTTGTCGACATGGCTGCATACAAATAAAACGTATAAATTAGTGTGAGTCATCACAATTATGAAGCAACTTACAAACATACACTGGACGACATCAACATGCCGGTCGCCTTGAAAAGTGATGGTTGAGTTTGGGTTCATGTCGATGTACACCGACGTCTGGTCCATATTGTACACGTGTGCGTACTACTCTAACCCGTGCAAGTTCGAGACAGCGGAGCAAGACTCAAACGCGTAACGCATCGTGTGACTGAAATTGGCAGCAACACGCTATAAATAATGGAGTAAGTAAACAAATCGAATAATCGCAATAGATAAATTCAGTTACCTCGGGATCCACGCGACGCTGCGTGCCGCGGTGGGTGATCCGGCGAATGGAAAGCTTCCATCGCTTTCGGGAACGGCGAAAGCACTCCAACGCTGCTCGCTCAGAGCGTTCCGCACTAAATCTCGGCTCGAAACGTGCAGCCATGAGGATTAGGCAGTGGGTAGTCACGCCTAAAATATCGAGAAACTTAAGGTTGGAGCGCAGGTAAGCCATCCAAACGGCAATTGCGTACTTACATCATGAGCGGTTGTTGCGCATATCACGCATCCATTCGAGCAATCTACCACAATGCACAAATTGTAAGTAGGCAATCACAATCCCCTATTGACAACATGTAGAGCGCCGCAAAAAGTGTATGCACTTACTGAGTATCGAGCGCTGGGTACAGGATACCTGGCCCGCGAGTTCGGTTGGCCGTAGAGAACGTTTTGGACCCAGGCGCTTGCTCGATAGCAGCAGCTTTTTTCTTCTAGTGCAGTAGCGTCGTCCTGTGGACCTTGAACTTGCTGGCAACATCCTTTTGCCGTTCTGTCTCCACCTCGGCGATGGCCTAAAACACAGCATTAATACACGTCAGACGTGCACACCATGAGAGTCTGCAGTAGAGGAGTTGTGCGCATACCTCGAGCTTCATGCGGTTGTTTTGGTGGGGACCTCGAGTCATCTTGCTCCTGGCGATTCTTGAAATGAGAGCGCCAGTTGCGTCTGAGTGGCTGGGAGCACTCCGTCAACCACCCACCACCACGTTCGGCTTTTTACGACTTTTTACAATGTTTTTTTACGATGATGCAATTATCTCGTGTTGTCCGGTAACTGGGCTAGCCAGTTACGTCGCTCACACACGCGCTGTGAGGAAGCGGTGAGTTTGTCTTGATTTCGGTAAGGACTTTACGCCCTCGTACAGTCCCAATACTAAGTATAGAGAAGACCCAAACTTGTGTGTAGGAAAGTGATAACTGAATTTACTGTTTAGCCGGGCGCGTGTGGTTCCTAACCTCTACTATGCTATATATACATTATCACGGGTCCACACGGGTGGACGTGAGAACCTCACGCGACAAGGAGAGAGCCGATTGGTAGAAAGTGGCAACTTTCTACCAATCAAAGAGAAGAGCGTCCGAGGACCATCCAATCGCAGAATGTCCGGAAATAAGCAAGGATAGTGTGCCCCACACTACCCTTAAGCGAGGAACCAACCGAATACAGTGTGTCATCACTATATCCGCCGACACTGTACCAGGTACCATATCGCGTACCATACATTCGGTACGGTACCGTGTAACCCTGTTATAAGATTCAGCTGCGCGCCTCCCGGCGCGAAGGGTAGCCGGGTTACCCGGGAAAGTAACTGTGGTACACGTTACCGGTACCAACTCAGATGCGACCGTTGTCTGGCGCGCGCCGCGTTGGCGTTGCATTGCCACTTGTCGTTGCGGTGGTCATTGCAGTGACCATGGCCCAGCTGGCGCGCCTGCGTGCGCGCGCGGTCGAGACGGAAGAGGTCTTCTCGACTGTGGGCGAGTTTGGTGAGTTTGTGGACCGGCAGCGCTCGCACCGTGAGGCGTCGTGCACCGTTCGCATGTGCTACTTGCGAGGGGAGAACTTTATAGCGGGTCAAGGTGAGTGGCTGGATGTTGGGCAGGTTGCCGCCTCGGATGGACTGACGATTGTTGGCGTTGTGGCGATTGTACTTAACTGTACAGGACCGACGTCCGCGAGAGGGACTCACATCGAGTTCATCGACGAGTTGTCAACCGGCCATTTTGAGGAGTGTCGGCGGCTGATCTCGACGTTGCCGGTCGCTGCCGCCGTAGAGGACATCTGCCGATTGACGGTGTGGCGCGACATGAACCTGAAGCTGCTGTCGCCTGGTGCGAGTTGCATTTGATTGATCGTCGTTGTGCGCAGTGTGTTTGTGCCATTGACGTTGATGGTGAGCTTTTCAGG
>JAADXX010000939.1:0-10350 GCA_023338025.1 Phytopythium oedochilum
ACCGCATCCCCCTCCGCTTGCCCCCCCCCCCCTTGTTCCCTTCCTTGCCCTCCTTCTGGCCTGTCCGCGTGTCCGCTGATCCGTTCCCGCGGCCTCCCCCCAGCTTGCTTGCGCGCTTGGTGGCGCGTTTGTGTGTGTGTGCCTGTTTGCCTGGCAACGGTAGCATCTCCACATACAAAACCCAAATGATTGGCCCCCCTTCTGTGACGTGTGCCCTGCCCCGCTGTTTGTCTGCGTGGTCGCTCGGAAGCTTGTTTACGGGTCGGCGGTTGTTCACGGGATTTCATACAAACGTGAGTGATTGGCCGTCTGTGACATGCGTCACGGTACGCGACCGTCCATGTCTAATCCAGTTCCTGAAGAATACGGGCGAGCGACGAAATCCGGAAGTTGCGATAGCGTTGCGCGTTGTTGCCGCAGGTGCCGCTCAGTTGCCACTGAGGTGCATGACGCGAATTGTGACCCGAACGTCGTTCGATGACAAACTGAGACCCTTGCGTAGACCCCCATTGCCGACCGGACGGGGGTTCTGACCTCGCAGTTCGAACGGCAGGGTAGGAGAGATGAATGATGGTCGTGCTGTGGTGTGGTGTGGTAATTACCGTATATGGATGGTGAAGTGGTTTTTGTCGTTTTCCTTCATCGAGCGCGGGTCCGACCACAATGCGAGCTCTGCTGGCATGCGCGAAGTGTTGTTTGATTGAATATTACGTTGACGAAATGAACTGCATGGCGAGCTGAAGCTGACGTGAATGAGTGAATGAATGAACGCTTGTGTGTGAGCCTTTATGGCCGGTGGTTGGGTCTGCATGCCGCGCGCTCACGCAGCGGCGACCGTCGTGATGGCCTGCAGCTTCGCGTCCGCCTGGCAGCAGTTGCGGTAGAGCCGTAGCTTGGTCGGCATGAACGCGATGACGGACCCCAGCGCCGGCAGGTTGGGGTCGTCGGCCGCGACTTCGTAGAGAGAGACCGTGATCAGGAACTGGTTCGCCTCAAACGAGTCCATGCGTTGCGCTTCTTGGTACTCCTGCGGCTCGCCAACACGGAAACGACCGATCGCAGGCGGCGTTGCTCACTCCGTGCATCGCGTCGGACAAAGAGGAGCAGAACGAGGCGGAGGAGGAGGAGAGCGACGTACCTGCTGCTGCTGCTGTAGTGGTTCCGGCGCTTGCTGCTCGCCGAGGTAGAGTCGAAGGAAGTGCAGGCCTCGGATGGTCTCCGCGGCGATCCAGAGCAGGCGGGCTTGAATCCGGACCGACGACCGCACGTCTGCGATGGTGGTGTCGTTCGACACAATGAACTCGCGCAGGCCTGCGCGCCACGCACACACACACACACAAACACACAAGCACAGCAAGGTTAGCACGTGCGCGCGGTCTGTGTCGGAAGCGGCCAACGACTTACCATCGATCGTGTCGATCGTCCGACGCTCGTGCTGGGTCATCGTCTTCTTCAGCTTCTTGAGCGGCGATACGTAGCTTGCCTTCGCCGAGTGCGCGCTCGGGGTGTCGTTCACGCGTGGCTCGGTCGGCGTCGGCGTCGTCGGCGTCGTCAGCGTCGTCCGCGTCGTCGTCGGTGGCGGCGGTGGCGGTGGCGGCGGCTACCGCGGTCCTGACACGACGGTGACCACTGTCGGCGTCACGGTCGACGTCGATGGTGTCGCGTCGGCGACGGGCTCGTCGGCGAGCGACTTGCTCTGCTTCTTCGCTGGCATCGCGGGCGACTGGGAGCTGCGTTGGACACCAAGGATCGCCAAATGAAGAGTGAGCCTGCATCGCAAACGCCGCCTCGGATGCGGCGGATGGCCGCGAGTGCAAGCGCACCAGGCGCGCGAACCAAGAGGCCTTTTCGCTTGGCGGGACGTGCGATCATTTTAAATATCGTCCGCGGTGGCCATAGTCAGATCTATATATTTGCCACTGTGGTTGTCGGGACAAGGCGGTGGTGTGTTCGGAGGTGCGCGGTTTCGTGTCGCACGGCCGTTGAGCGCACCGCCGAGACCGCGAAATAGCGAGCGCTATACATTTGCGCCTCCCACGAGCACGCGCGAGCAAGACAAGACACAGCAAGCACCTCGGAGTTGGCCTGATGTCGCATATGCTGCCGACAGTCAACTTCAAGGAGCGCGCGATGGCTCGAGCCGCGGTGCCGAGCCGTGGACAGCGCGCTGGCGATGGCGCGCACGTCGGCTGGCGCGGTCGAGCGGGCGGTCGAGTCTGTCCGCATCGTCAATGCGAACGTGTGCGTCGGAGGCTCATGGCTCGCGTGCCAAGAAGTAGGCAACGCGATAGACGGGAGTGATCCGTTCGCCGAGCGCCAGTCGAGCGCTGTCGGCCATTTTGCAGCAATCGTTGTTGGTGGTGTGAGCGACTGATGCGTCGTTCCGTGTGCGTGTTTGGGCGGCTGTGTGGATGTGCGCCGCCGTCGGGAAGGGCGACATTCCGGTTTGCAGCTGCCAGATTGGAGATCGAGCCGAGCGTGGCTGCGGCGATGGCTGCGAGAACCGCGCGGTACGCGGATCGCATGCTCGTCGCCACCGTGCTCGACTCTCTCATGCGCGGCGTCGAAGATGCGATTTGAGTGCGTGTCGCAGCACTGCCCGTGTGGCCAGCGGTGCTCGAACTGGCAGCTGCAGCTAGGCTCGACGCTCGCGACAGCGGTGGTCGACTGTGGTCACAAGGGCGTGGGACTGATCGCGCTGGAGAGCGTGGAAGCGGATCGCCTCGTCGGCGAGTACGTCGGCGAGGTGCTGGACGGTCGTGAAGCCGAGCTGCGCGCCGCGGTACGCATTCGTGGCGCACGCGAGTCGGCCATTCACGGCGTTGACTGACTGCGTGCTGGCTAACTCTACCGCGACGCGATGCACTCCTACATGCTTCGGCTGGGCGCCGACACTGTCATCGACGCTACACGCATCGGTGGCCGTATGCGATTCGTGAATCACTCCTGCGAGCCAAATTGCGTGGCCGAGAAGTGGACCGTCCGCGGCCAAGAGCGCTGTGGGCTGTTTACCAGTCGACAAGTCGAGCCAGGCGACGAGTTTACCACCGACTACCGGTTCCAGTACGTTGACTGCGGGGTGCGCGAAGCTTTGTTGGTTTGCTTTGTGACTCGTGTGGATCTCCGTTCTGACTTTTGGATGCATGCGTCCTCGGTAGAAAGCGGTCGAGTGCCTTTGCGGCTCTCAAAGGTGCAGGGGCGTCGTTGCGACGCCGCGGAAGCGCAAGCGGTCGGACGACGGTCGCCGCGCGCGTGCGGAACCGACGGCGAGGAGACGGATGGTACAGCTCACCATGGACAGCTTTCTACTCGACTGCTAGCAGATCGATAGCTGCTGCCGGTGCAAGCAACCAGCGTTGTTGGAGGTGTTGTTCGTTTGCGTGTGACAGATAGATAGAGAGTTGGTGCGCGAGCAATGCATTTCGCGAACAAACCAGTGACTCACTTCTGCTCCATCTGCGTCTGGAGCCCGACTGATCGTAGCGATTCAGAGAGAGCAGCTCGCATTGCAAATATGAGTGCTTTCTTGACCGGTAGCAGCGCTTTGCCTCGTGACTTTTGTGCTACGAGCGTTGGGACCGGGCAGCAGACACCGTCGCGCTAGTGCGTTCACGTACTCCGCGGTCGATTCGCGATCGCATAAACTTTCCAACTGACCTCCATCGAAGTCGACAAGAGCAGCAAACGGCACGAGCACGAGCTCCGGCGGTAGTCGCCAGGAGACACCCTCGACCTTGCTTGAGGCACGCGCGCGCGCGCGTGCTGGATAAGGCGGTGGGTAGCATGGTGCTCAGCGCCGAGGAGCGTCGCGAGCGGAATCGAGAGGCAGTGACGCGGTGGCGAGCCCACGAAACGACTGCTGCCCGAGCGGAAAGACTGCGCCGCGCGCGTGATAGGTAACGAAGTAACTGGCAGCGACCCGCGCTGCCGGCACCGCAATCGCCGGCCGCTCCAGTTCTGCCACCGGTCGCTGCTTCGGCAGCGACGTCGAGGCGAAGTCAACCAAGGCGACCAACCGAACGCCGAATGGAAGACCGCAACCGCAGCTGGGGCGATGGCGGCGAGGCTCCGAGACTGCTCCCAGTCTCGGCTGATGCGAAAGCCGCCGCCCTTCGACGACTGCGGGTCGCGCTTGAGCTGTCCGTGCTCGACATGGTGACCTGCGCCGTTTGCGACTGCAGCCGTTTGCGGGCGTCGTGCCGCGTGGTCGAGGGGTCGGATGCCGGCCGCATCCAGCAGCTGCGCGAGCTGCTGTCGAGCGGCGACGAAGCGCTGCCGGCAGAGCTGATCGCCGAGTACGACTGCTCCGGCTTGAACTCGGGTCTGCACGGCATGCTGCTGTCCAAGCCCGGCGTTCGTCCCAGCGGAGATCTCCAAATTTGCGAGAGATGCGACGACAGCGTGAAGAAGCAATCGGCGCCCAAGTTTGCCATCGCGAATGGCTTCTTTGTCGGTGCGTTGCCGAGTTGCTTTGCGGACATCACGCTGTCCGAACGGTTGATGACGCAGACCGTGTCTGTCGTCGCCGCGACGCGCGTGATGCGAGGCGGGGCCCACCGCGCGATTCGGTCGCATTGCCTGATGTTCGATGCCACACCTGGTCCCGCCGCGACGCTGCTGCCGATTCCTGTCGACAGTGTCACATCGTATCGAGTGGTGCTGGCAGGCCCGTTCACAACGGAGCAGCAGGCGCGCGTTCGCCAGATGCACCGCGTGCGCCGGCAAGTTGTCGAGGATGTGCTGGCGTTTTACCGCCGGCACAACATTCTGTACGACCGCGTTGCGGTCGACTGCTCCGGGCTCGAGGCCGACACCGTTCCGGAGCACTTGATCTTCGAGGAGGCCGATGCCGACGTCGAAGCCGCCGAATTGGACGCCGAGCACGATCGCGTTGGCGGCGTATCCGAGAACGACGCGTCCACCACCGAGACCGACGTCGTCGAGCGCCGCGTCGTGTTCGTTTCCGACGACCGCGAGGTGAGCACGCAGGACGCGCCCGGCGTGGCGGGGCGCGCGACGCAGAGTGCGTCGCAACCCCAGTTTCTCGTCCGCCATTCCAGCCAATTCGCGCCAAACGACAGGGCGTTGTTCGCGCGCATGTTCCCGCATCTGTTCCTGTACGGACGAGGACACCCCGGCGAGCAGCGGCGAGTCCCAATGTCGTTCGAGGCGTGCGTCCACCACTACAGCCAGCTCAGCTCGCGTAAGTTTGTCGAGGACGAGCTGTTCATGCTCGCGAGCTTCGACTACCTGTCGGTCCGGAAAATGTACACCCAAGTCGCGTTGAAGTGCCAGCGCAACCCCGAGCAGTTTGAGCGGTTCAGCGACTTCACGGTAGAGGCACTGATGGAGGCGCTCAAAGACAAGGAGCTGCAGCGCCAAGGCCGGACCGCGTCGTCCCGAAGCCGCGGCTCAGCCGCGAGCGACTTTCTCAACACCGTCGAGCTGAGCGGCAGCGCGATGTTGGGCAGCGACGCCGAGCGAGCGCAGTGCCGACGCCGAGCCTTCGCGTACCAAGCGCGGTACGGCCAGCCGGCGCTGTTCGTGACGCTCACGCCGAACGTCGCCGACTCGTTCGTGATGGCCCAGTACGCTGGTGTCTCGTCCGTCGACACACTGTTTGACGCACCTCTGGCCGAGCCGCCGAGAAGGTCGGCGCTGCACGGCGCGAGCTTGCGGAACGACGTCGCGTCGGCTTGTCTCTTCATGCACAATATGGACGCATTCATCGAGCACGTGCTCGGCATCGCGCCCACGCGCATGAAAGGCAAGCCCTTCGACGGCCTCTTCGGAGACGTCAAAGCCTACTTTGGCATGATCGAGACCCAAGGCGGCGGGACGCTACACGCCCACTTCCTGATATGGCTCGCCGACTCGCCTCCGAACAGCGAGGCGTTCGAGCGAGTCGTGGCCGCGCGTGGCGACCAGTATTTCCACGACATCGAAGCGTACGCAGACAGCATCGTCGCGACTGCGCTGCCGCTGAGGGTCGCGGACTCGTCGTGTCTGTCCTGTGGGCACTCGTTCGCCGACCTGCAGGCGCTGCCGATCCCGCCGGAGTCCTACGGGGACCCCGGCAAGCAGAAAGGCTGCGCGCGCGGCGAGCCTGCGCTCGTTCGGTGCGCCGGGTGCGGCAGCGCGATGAGTTCGCAGCACGTCCTGCGGCGCGTATTGCTCGACAACCGGCCCGCGTCGTGGCCGCCGCCGATGCGCGAGCACTCGACGGACGAGCTGGACGCTGCCGTGCGGCTGGAGACGCCGTGCCGAGGCAGCGTCGCCGCCGCAAAGGCTGCCGTCTACCGCCGCGACGTGCTTTGCTGCACGGCCGAGCTCGACGACGACCCGTGCGGCGACTACTTGCGGACGCTGAACCAGGCCCCGAGCCGAGCCGAGCGACGCCAGGACGACGCGTTTCGAGACGACCCAGTCGCCCGAGCGCTCGTGATGCTGCCTCCATCGGTTGACGACCAGCGGTGGGCGCCTCGAGCGGTCGATTTCGCCGTTTCCATGCTGGTCTTCATGGTGAACCGGCATTGGTGGTCGCATGCCGGGAGCTGCTTCAAGAAAAGCCGCGCGTCGCCGCCCGGCCGGGTTCCGGCGAGCCCGCGTCGAGCGGACGTCGTGCACGAGCGACGGCGTCGAGCTCGCGCGACGAGCGCCGTTCGAGTTCGTCAACGCGTTCAATCGCGAGATGATGCTGACGTTCAAGTCGAACCACGACATCCAGGTCATGATCGGCGGCCTAGGCTCGCTGCTGCGAATTTACTATGCGACCAAGTACGTGGCCAAGACTCAAGGACAAGTCGAGTCGGTCACCGCCGTCGCCCTCGCCGCGTTCAAGAGGCGCCAGCTCCGAGAGCTGCGCGACGAAAGCAACGCCGCGGCGCGCTCTGCGGTTGGGCACCGGCGGGTTGCATCGCTGCTGTACGCAATCACCAATCGCCGCGAGATCGCCGGGCCGCTCGCGGCTATATACGTGCTGCGCGGGTCGTGCGCGTACATGAGCACGCCGTGCGCCACCCTGCCGCTCCGAAACGTTCTCCACGAGCTGGTGGAGCAGGCCGCGTACTCGTGCGACCTCGTCGAGTTGCACAACGGCGACTCGGATGTCTCCTTCCGCGCAGCGTCGTTCCTGGACGACTACCTGCTCCGGCCGTCGACGCTCGACCCGCTCAGTCTGTACGAGTTCGTCATGAAGCATTTCCGGCGCAAGCGAACCCGCCGGACGGCCGACGAGCCGGTGCTGTTCCTGCCAGAGCACCCGCTCTTCAGCACTCACTGCGTCGGCGCGCACTTGACAGAGGTCGTCCCGGTCGTCACCGGGATGCGCATGCCGTACTTGGACTCCGAGTCGCCGCGAGACCTTGTCGTCAAGCGCAGCCAATGCGCGCTGGCGCTGTTCAAGCCGTTCCGAGCCGTCTCCGACCTTGTGACCGATCCGTCGAGCAACGACGCCTGGGTCGACGCGTACTCGCAGTGGGACCCCACGCGGTCAAGCTTTACGCGCGAAATTATGGCTAACATGGACGACTACTTCCGCGCTGCGAAGATGGCCAAGGAGTGCAGCGACTCGGATGCTGCCACGCTCCATCCCGACAGCGACAGCGACGGCGACGGAGACGGCGACGAAGACGAGCCCACCGGGACGCGCGGCGATGTTGACGCCGCAGTGCTCAACAGCGACCCAGCTGCCGCCGGCGCCGACGATTTCCGGTACCTCTTTGTCGACGGTGGCGGTAGTGGTCGCGACGGAGACAATGGCGACGGCGACGGCGACGGCGACGGCGACGGCGACGGCGGCCTGGACGCGCTCGCGGCCGCGCACGAGGCGAGTCTGCTCATGTTCCCGAACGCGGGCGCGGGTTCGACCGGCTCGAGCGACGGCTTCCAGGAGTTGCTGGGCGGCGCCGCCCTACGCACGGCCGGCTCCGTCGTCGATTTGCACAGCGGCCACTCGACGCCCGAGTTCGCGGTCGACGAGCTGCAGCGATTCGTGAACGACCCCGCCCGCGATGAGGCCGAGACCGAGCGGTCCGACCAGTTCCGCAACGAGCGGCCCACCGAGGTCATCGAGCTGCTTGTGAACGCGATCGAAAGTGTCTGTGCGTGGTCGCCGCCCACACAGCCGCCAGTCGAGCCGCCGATTAGGGCGTACGCGTCGATTGACGAAGTCTCGAGAGCCTTCACACTCAACGAGCGCCAGCACGCGGCGTTCGCCATCATCACCCGCTCGCTTCTTCGACGGTTCCTGCGCCAAGAACTTGGCGGTCTTCACGGCAGCGGCGGCGGCGGCGGCGTCGGCAGCAGCGACGGGAACGTCGGCGGCAGCGACAGCGACAGCTATCGCGCCGCCAACTTCGAGGCACGCATTCGGGACAACCAGCTGATGATGTTCCTCGGCGGCGCGGGCGGCACCGGCAAGAGCCGCGTCATCGACGCGGTCGACGCGTTCAGCGCCAGCTGGCACCGCAGCGACTGCGTCGTCAAGACGGCCCTGACCGGCAAGGCCGCGACGCTGATCGGCGGGCGCACGCTCGCGAGCTTCATGGTGCGCACGGAGCACGCCATCAAGGAGAAGCGCTTCGCGCCGCTAGACCTGCTGGTGATCGACGAGGTCTCTATGATGAGCAAGGCCGAGTGGACGAAGCTCGACAAGCTGCTGCGCCGGTACAAGCAGGTCCCCGGCGTGCCGTTCGGCGGCGTGCACATGGTGCTCGTCGGCGACTTCCTGCAGATGCCGCCCGTCAAGTCCGACCCGATCTACGTCGACCCGACCGCCAAGAAGGTGAGGCCGAGCGTCATCGACCTCGCAGGGTTCGAGCTCTGGCGGAAGTTCTCGACCGTCGTGATCCTCGAGGAGTCGGTGCGCTTCCGGACCGACCCGGAGTGGGGCGACGGCTGCCGCCTCGCTCGGCTCGGGCAGTGGACGCCCCAGTTCGTCGACCTCATCAACAGCCGGGTCGCCGCGCCGCGCGAGCTCGGGGCGCTCGGGGCGGCGCTGCCGGGCGAGATCCAGCCGGACGCCGTCTTCGTGACCCCGGAGAACGCGGTCCGTATGGCGATCAACAACGCGTTCGTCTCCAAGACGGCGGTCTTGCTGCCCGGCGGCGTGTTCCCCATCCGCGTCGTCGCCAACTTCAAGGGGGCGCTAAACGGCCTGAGCCAAAGCGACGTCCGGCACGTGATGAGACTGCCCGACAACCGCTTCGGCCGCGTGGCGCCCTACCTCGACCTGATCGGTGGCATGCCGGTCCAGGTCACGCAGAACGTCGCGACCGCCAAGGGCGTCGCGAACGGCTTGCTCGGCAGCCTCGAGGGCGCGCACTTCCCCGCCGGTACCCGCTTCCGGCTCGTGCGCGACGGCGCGTCGGACATGGTCGTGCAGCTGCCCAGCCGGCCGCCGGACTACGCCGTCCTGCGCGTCCCGAGGCCGCGCGCGACACCGATCCGCCCCGGGCTCGACCCGGAGCTGTTCCCTGTGTTCTTCGCGACCGAGGCGTTCATGAAGGCGACCATCTCGCTCCCGAGCGCTCCCGGCGGCTAGCCTCGCTCGGTCACGGTCAAGCCGCAGCAGCTACCGTTCGTCTGCGCCGTCGGCTCGACTGTGTACAAGATCCAGGGCGAGACGCTCCAGTCGATGGTCGTAATGAACTGGAAGTCCCAGCAGCGCGTCGTGAACAAGCCCCAGCAAACGTATCTGCTCGTGTCGCGCGTGACCTCGCGGCACGCGCTGATCGCATTGACCCCGTTTACAGACGAGCTCGCCGCATGGTCGAAGCCGCCTGCAAACGCACTGGATGAAGAAGTACGACTGAACCGCCTCAGCGACGCCACCTTGGCGGCGTTCCAGTCATCACCGACCGGCGCCGGCGCCGCCGCAGTCGCCGCCAACACACGCGCGGCCACCATTTCGCCGCGCAATGCTGTCGAGCGCATGGAAGAGAGTGAGCTATGAAGGAGTGCGCGCCTTATTAATGTACCTGCGGCTTTCTCGTCATCGTGTCGTCTTCACCACGAACCTTTTCTCGCGCTCGCGTTGCTCAACGCGGCCGCTTCCTCGTGTGCACTACCACCACCACCACCTCCATCATCGCCAGCAGCAGCGATGCTGTCTCGCCGCTGCACCCGCTGCACTCGCCGCACCAACGAGCATGTCGACGGCGCCGCCGCCGGCGCAAGTGCTCTCCGTTTGACCGGCGCCACCTCCGCGAGTGCTCTCCGCTTCGTCGGCGCTCGCTGGTTGCCACCCGGTGCTGATGCTGATGCTGATGCTGATGCTGATGCTGGTACTGATGCTGGTGCTGGTGCTGCTCCCTCCTCCCTCCTCCCTCGTCCTCCGGCCCCCCCCCC
>JAADXX010000094.1:0-53683 GCA_023338025.1 Phytopythium oedochilum
CGCTCATTTCAAGGAACTCCGCCACGACCACTCCAAGCTTTCCACACGCCCGCCAATGCGTTCACGGCCAACTTCACTGGCCATGAGCGCCGTATGACAATCGACGAGCTCTTGGAACTGACTATCAACGATGTTTTGCCCCAAGACGCACTCTCAGCGACGGCGAAAAAGTGGGGGCGTGGTCGGACTACAACGTCTTACCTGTGGCATAGCTACTGTTTCCGGGCCAAGGTGAGGATACTAGCAAGCGCAACAGCGGGCGGAAACGGCATGGCCGCGAGAAAGTTCGTGCCAAGTGTCAAGCTGCGCTGATGTGGCCAAGAACGAAATCCTGCAACACCTTCGAATATTAATTATTTGTATTTTTAAATAACTGTTTGATTCTATTTTTAATAATGGTAAGCTTTTATATTGATAGTATACTTCATTCCTCCTTTAAATAATCCCCGTCAGATACGATTCGGGTTTTGACCCACTATTTAAACTCTCGACCTGGCATAATGACTATCCCGGATCATTACGTGACGGAGGAAGTATAAACGAATCATGTTTTGCTAAATATATTCCAATTCGAATGCATATTTACTGTTAATTAAGAATGCTTGCCCCGTACATTCCGAATTGCACTTGCATCAATGAGGGACAGTGGCCCCCACAATTCGGGACTATTCGGATCCCGCCTGTGTAATTGCCGACTTGCCGCCCTCCACCAAGCAAAACGCGTTCAAACGGCAGGTAAGGGCCGCTCCGTCCCCCCTCCAAGCGACGCCAGGTAGGGCTGGTGCGCGGTCTTGTTCGTTCGTTCGGCGCGTGGCCGCCTTCTTATACCGACGCGCCCCCCCGCCCTTTCTTCTTATCTCCCGCGCGCAGCGAGAAAGGCCGACAGCAGCAGGGGACGCGGCGCAGAATGGCGAACGTGGCAGCGGCGACGGCGCCGCTCCTGGGCCGGCGCGCCAAGGGCGAGGACGCCGAGCGCACGGAGCGCGCGCTGCGCGGGCTGCAGGAGGCCAAGACGCGCGTGGAGCAGGTGGCGCAGGAGGACGCGCAGTTCCCGGACCTGTTCGACCAGCTGTCGACGCAGGCCGAGCCGCAGAACTACTACTTCGAGCCGTACGCGTCGCAGTGGTGCCCGCAGGTGGTCAAGAAGGGCGCGGTCATCCCGCTGCCGACCGTCGTGGCCGCCGCGCTCGACGAGACGCGCGCTCTCTCGCTCTCGGGGCTGCTCCCGGCCATGGACGTCGCCTGGACCTCGGTCGACTCGAGGCTCTTCCTGTGGAGCTACAAGCAGCGCGGGCGCTTCGCCGTCTTCGAGCTCGACCAGCCGGTCGTGGCTGTCGCGCTCTGCGCGCGCCCCGCCGCCGGGGTGTTCACCGACAAGGTGCGCCACGTGCTCGTAGTCGCCACGACCGTCGAGGTGCTGCTCCTGGCCGTGCTCTACGAGTCCAAGGACGCCCCCATCAAGCTGCAGCGCACCAAGCTCAGCGTCAGCACGGACAACTGTGTCGTGCGCTGCATCCGCACGACACGCGGCGGCCGCGTCTTCTTCGGCGGATCGGACGGCATTGTGTACGAGCTCATGTACGCGCCGGAGCAGCAGGCAGCAGCGGGCGCCGGCGGGAACTTTGCCAGCGCGCTGCTGCTGTTCAGCGGCGGCGGCAAGGCGTGCCGCAAGGTCGCGCACACGTCAAGCTACGCGAATTACCTGCCAGGCTTCCTCGCGGGACTCGCCAGCGCGCCGGGAAAGCTGGTGGACCTCGTCACGGACGACGCGCGCCACATCCTCTATGCGCTGCATGAGAACGCGCAGGTGACCGTTGTCGACCTTGGTGCGAGCGGTGCGAGCACCAATGTCGTGTGCTCGCTCAACCTGCTGGCCGAGGGTGCCAAGTACGCGCGGGAGTACCGCAGAACGCGAGTGTCGTGCCCTGACGAGCGCATCTTCCAGTCCGCGGGGCTGCAGGTCGTCTCGCTCGCTGTCGTGCCCCGCGACGAGTCGTCTTACGTCACACTCGTGGCTGTTACGTCCACGGGGATCCGCTTGTACCTGACGGTCTACTCGCGCCGCGCCTACGCGATGGCCCCAGGCTCCAACACACGTGCGAAGCGGCCAACTCGCCTCGACCTCGTCTACATTCGACTGCCCCCGCCGGCGGTAGCGCTCTCCGACGCGCCGCCGTACCACGCCAAGGAAGGAATGCAGCCTGGGTTTGCGCCTGGCAAGTCGCCGTCAGCTGTGCACGCCGCTTTTCATCGCAAGGGAGTCTTCCTCATGGTTGACGGCCGGAAGGATGAGCAGGACAGGCTTGTGGGCATTGCCCATGACCCGATTGCCGGATCGTCGTCGATAGCAATTGCAGCCCCCTCCCGAAAAGCCACGACGCGCGAATCCGTGTCTCTCGACCCTTGCATCGGCAAGGTTGTTGATATTCAAGAGCTAGACGCGTACTCGAGCGACGGCCAGCCGTGCTTCGACACGTCCGCAGCATCTTCTGTGGCTTCCTCGGGCTCTCGCGCTGGACCCAAGCGGTCGTTCGAGGAAATGTCGACTGGCACGTTCGGTGATAGCGCTGATATCGCTATTGTCAGTGAAATGGCGCTGCAGTACTCGCAGCCGTCGCGCCACTTCCTCTGCCTGACAAACTCCGGCATCCAAGTCTTCAAGAAGATTCGGCCGGTTGACCAGTTGCACCGGATTCTGCTGCTAGCGCGCGGAAGCGACATCAAGGCGGCGCTCGCCCCGTTTGTCCGCAGCTTTGGCGAGGTCCAGGTGTCGTGCATGCTAATCGGACTCGCATGTGGCGTCTCCAGCGACCCTCTTACAAGCGAGACCACGACGACCGCATCTGTGCTCGCAGGGCGACGAACTTCCGTCGGTATCAAGAGCGACGAGTACATCTACGCGACGGCGATGCAGGGCGTGTTCGAAATCGGACAGAGTTCCGTCGCAAAGGCAGCTGTAGCCGCTGCTCCGGTAGTTGGTGACAGCGCCGGATCCTCGTTCAACTCTGCGGCAGGTGCATCAGCGGCGCCTTCTAGTACTCGTATTGTGCTGACGACCGAGTTTGTCATGTCGTCGCAGCATGACGGCCTAGTCATGTTCTTGTCACGGTTGCTGCGTCCACTGTGGACGGCGAAGACGCTTGGCGTGCGCATTACGACAAACACTCGCGCCGCGGTGAGTAAGACAACTGGCGATGCGAAGCCTTCGGTCCCCGGGCATGCAACGACCTATGCCAGTGTTCATGCACCGGAGAAGCTCGATGAGGTGCGGGAGATTCTGTTCCAGCTTCGGCAGCTGATGGAAAGCGCCGGGCCGTACGCCGTGGCGATCACTACGGGTGCTGCGCTTGAAAATAACCCCAGCCTTGTCAACCTGAACGGAGATGCAAGCGGAGATGACAGTCTTTCGCGGGTGTCCGAGTTGGCAATGCGATACCACAAGAGCCGGACGGAGGAGCAGCGTCAGCGCGAAATGCGCTACAAGGCGGAGCAGCGCTCGCTGTACTACATGTACTCGATGGTGTTGCGTTGCGTCGAGGCGATCTCGCTGCTGCGGCTCGCGAGTGACTACAAGGTGCCGCTGGTTGAGCAGCTGGCTCGACTGAGCTTCAGTGACCTTGTGTCGACCAGCGACGGCGCGTCCGCGGCCAAGAGCATGATCAAGGCGCTGATGCAGGGCCGGAACGAGAACAACACGTTCTTGACCAAGCAGCTGCGTGAGCAGTGCCCTTCGTACTTCTCGATTGCCGACCTCTGGCACTACCAGGGCTACAAGAGCCTCGCCATGGCGAAGCTTGGGGCTCCGAGCGCGCGCAAGGCGTACCTGAAACAATCGCTGGAGCAGTTCTTGAATTCGTGCCACATGTGGGACACGGAAGACGGCCTCGACGTGCTCCAGGGCATTTGCGATGACTACGCTCTGCTGAATTTCTACGAGGGGCTCGTGAAGCTGGCGCTTGCCTGCGGGAAGCACTTCCACGACGCCGCGGCCGCCGATATGAGCGGAGTCAAGCTTGCGTGGAAGCGCAACTGTTACGGGTGCATCTTGCTAGCGCTTCATCGCCTGTTAGGCAGCGGGAGCAGTGACGTGACCGGCAGCGAGAGCAGCCGGCCAGCTCGGAGCCCGCAGGCTGTGGACGATATGGTGAGTCTTGATGACGAGACGCGCGACAAGTGCGTGGAGGAGGTGTTCCACTTTGCGCTGGCCTCGGAGGACGAGGAGTTCCACCACTTGCTGTACACGTGGCTGTACGACAATGGCCATGGCCACCTCTTGGCATCGATCCGCTCGCCGTTCATTGAAGGCTTCCTCAAGGAGAAGGACCAGGACCTGCTGATCAAGATGTACATGGATCAGCACAAGTACTTGATCGCAGCCAAGGTGTGGTGGACGCGTGCTCACGAAGACGCGAGCGAAAGCGACGACTATGGCGTCTCGAGCGCGCTGGAGAATAACCCGGACCTGGGCAAGCGTCACTATTACGTGTCGAAGGCGCTCGGGTGTCTGAAGAGCCTTGAAGACATGGGCGAGGCGACTGATGCAATCCGCGAGGTGCGAGATGTTCTGGACGTCCTTCAGCTGCAGCTGCGTGTGCTTAAGGCACTGGAGCAGCAGACTGCAGAGCTGGAAGCGTCTTCCGCGACGTCGTCGTCGCTCACAGTGGACGAGGACATCCGTGACCGTCAGGACGACCTGAAGCTCCTCACGTTCAAGATCTTTGACGCGTCGACGCTGTACAACCAGTTCGCGTCCAAGTACGACATGTGGGCCGAATGTCTGCATATTATCCACGTGTGCAAGTCGGAGGAGGCCGACGTTGTCGAGCTGCTGTGGCGCAAGATCATCTTCAGCATCGTCCCGCCGTCGACATCGAACACGGAGTTTAACGCGTGGCGGGCCGATCAGTGCGAGCTCGCAGGCCTGTCGACCGAGTTCAACGGCGCTGCTGCCTCCTTCGAGATTGGCGTCTGGATGGGTCAGCTCCAGAGCAAGGTGCTCCGTCTGGGCAAGACGCTGTTCTTTGAAGGCAGCGACGAGCACCGCGGGTCGGCGGCCGTCATCGGTGCCGGCGCGTTCGTCTTCCCTGTGGGCTTCCTTGTTAAGCAGCTCGAGCTGGTGTCGTCATGGCATCTGCGGCTGACGCTTGCAGGCTCGTACGCGAGCACGCCTGTGTTCTCGTCGACCGACGCGACTGCATTCAACTGGGTCTTCAAGGTGTTCCTCGACGTGGGCGTGCCGCACCGCGTCGTGTTGGGCTTTTACGAGCAAATCTACCGCGAGCACGGCAGCATCTCGTGGACGCTGCACGTGCTGCAGTCGGTGCTGGCGCTCGTGACTCTGTGGAAGAAGCACGCCATGTCTCCGCGTGCCGGCAAGGACCTGCTGGCCGAGTTTGCTGCCAGCTGCCCGCACCTTGTCGACTTTACTGGCGACGTCATCACGGACCTGACGGCCATCCCGCAAGGTAGGGAGGGACCCCACCCCACTCGTTGTTCGCCCGCGTTCCGTCTCACCTGAGTGCTAATGACGTACGTGTACATTGTCATGCAGACGAATTCCCCGAGGCGTCCACGTTGCTGGAGCAATACCGGCGCGTCAAGCACGACCTGCTCAACTTCCGCAACATGATGTAGACACCTCGCACACAACGCGCTCGGCGCGCTGGGACTCACGCGCTGCGAAGGACCGTGGCGCCAGACGCAGGACGAGCGCGTGGCTGCGTCTGGCCGGCCGACTGGCTCGCTCTGCGCGCGGCCACATCGGCCAGCACGCCACCAAGCGACCGCAAGGCGCGACCCCATAAATTACACGTTTGTCTCGAAAGCACCGGCATGTTGAGAGAGTACGCGCACCACGCGAGCACTCACGTGAACCTCTGCAGCGTCAGTACCATGTGCACGCTCCCCGCCGGCACGAGCTCGTCCTCCTCGTCCTCGTGCGCCTTGCCGACGCCGACCGACAGCCCCGTGTGCTTGACCATGGTGCCGATGCCCTTGATCGGCCGGTAGATGACGCCGGCGACGCCGCGCCCGACGCCCTTGGCGAACCCCTCGAGCCCGCTCTCCTTGGCGCCCTTGATCGGGTCCTTCCACACGCCCGTGATGCCTCGGTAGAAGCCTCGACTGACGCCCTCGGCGCCCGCGACCAGGTGCTCGCCGAAGTTGGAGGCCCACTCGCGCGCCATCCGGACCTGGAACCACTCGTCGACGGCCGCGTCCGGCGCCGCGAGCAGCTGCTGCAGCTGCTGGAGCGGCACCTCGAAGGCGCCCATGCTGCGGTCGGCACTGATCGTGTTGTGGTCGAACAGCTCGACGTAGAGCGGCGACGCGCCGTCCCAGGACAGCATGAGCCGCTCCCCCCACTGCGGGTTGACGCTGTTGGCCACGTGCTTGCTGCTCACGCTCTGCTCGCCCAGCCGCAGCGTCACGTACGGGTCCGACTTGCCGCTGATGTTCAGGCCCGCGAGCTCCTTGGCCGCGACCACCTGGATCTCGAGCACGCCCACGAACTCGATCATGCCGCGCTGGTCCCCGCTCGACTGCTTGCTGACGCCGCCGACCGCCAGCGGCGACGCCGCGGCCTCGGGCGACGCCAGCCGGCCGGCCGACTGCCGCTGCATCATCTTGTGCCGGTCGATGGGCGAGTCGCTCGCCGCCGCGAACTGCCTGGACTCGTACTTGGCGCGGATGAACCGCTCGCGCCGGTCGCGCGGCGCGTCGGCCGTCGGCTTGGCGAACGCGCCGGCCTGCGCGCCCAGCGACCGCTCGAGCGCCGCGTTCAGCGCCGCGTTGCCCGCCGCCTCGACCGCCGCGACTTGCGCCGCCTACATACACATCCATCGTAAGACGAGGAGGATGGATGCGTGATATATCACGCACGCCAATGCGACGGACGCGCACCGTCCACTTGTCGAGCGACGTGCTGAGCACGAACGAGACGTGGACGCCCAGCGACCGGTGCACGCCCGCGCACTGCGTGCAGATGAAGCCGCCGTGCGTCACGGTCGCCCACCTGCAGGCAGTCATTGGGTGAGGAATCGTCAGCTCCCAACTCCGCTATACGCCCACGCGTGGCTCCTTCATACAGTGACAGACAGATAGACAGAGAGGCGCAGGGCTTACTTGGGGTCCGGCGCGTCGCAGTCGGCGCAGCGCTCGTTCCCGGGGCTGCGCGCCGCCGCGAGTAGCCGCGCTTTGATCTCCTCCTCGCTCTGCTCCTCGCCGCCTTGCAGCCGCAGTAGAGTTCGAGGCGTCAGCGCAGGAGCGGGGCAAGCAGAGGAGACATAGTGCTTGAGTATGGAGCGCCGCGCGAACCTTGGGCGAGCGCATTGGCGCCGGCACTAGGCGGCGGAAGCGTCGGCATCTTGGCGGCGGCGGCGGCAATTCGGAAGTCGGTCGCACACACAGGTTGCGATGCGTCGGTGAATCAGAATGATATTGGGGGATCATTCGAGTTTTCAACCAATGAAAACGCGAATTAACATATTTTAGACGTTTTGATTGGCTAGTTCTCGCGCTGCCGTCGTCCAACTTCAAGGGCGAGCAGATACATGCGCTCGAAGTCCTGGTATGTCACCTGCAGCACGCGTCGTGAGCGCTCTCCTGTCCGCCATGGGCTACCTCACAGCGACACACAAAGCGCCAGCTACGTACCCGGCCGTCTCCGTCTCGATCGGCTTCGTGGAACGCCCCCAAGAGCGTCTGGAGCGGCAGGTTCGGGAGCGTCGACGCGCACACCTGCGGCCACGCGACGGGGTCAGCCTGGCTCTGTATGGGCGGCTGGGTTTGGCTCGGCGCACCGACTGGAAGCTCTGGAGTGAGATGAAGCCCTGCGCGCGCACGTCCAGCGCCTTGAAGAGCCGCCGGACGTCCTCGAGCGTGTCGGTGCGGCGCATGCGAGCCAGCATCACCTCGGAGAACCTTTGCTCGGACACCTGGGCCACTCCGTCTCCGCTGAGGCCAAGCCGTTTATGTACGCAGACAGTATCGACTGCGTCCGTGACTAGCGAAGCGGGCCATGGCGCGAGAGCTCAGGTGCGTACCCGTCGGCGTCAAAGAGCTGCGCGATCATGAGCTGCTTGCAATGGTCACATGTAAGTCGCCATGCGTTATTGTCGAGCGCAAGCTTTACATGGTGAGATAGTACTTTGGACGGCCGGATGCCGAGCGCCGCAGCCACTCCGCACTTGATCTCGTGTCCGCGCAGGACGCCTGAGGAGCAGTAGCAGTAGCAAAGTAGTAGGTACGAATTCACTCATGCATCGACGCTCCCAGCACCGCCAGCGAGTCGCCGGAGCGCGGACACACACACGCTACTGTATGAGGAACGCACCGTCATGGTCGCGGTCCGCGAACGCGAAGCAGCGGCGCACGAACGCGTTGCGATCCTGCATCTCCAAGTGATGTGATGTGATGCCCGTGACCTTTCACGGTACGTAAATAACCTAACAAACCTCCGGTTCTAACGTTATTATAGGCGCAGTATTCAGCGCACTGCGTACTCTGCACGCCACAACTATACGGCCACCATAACCCCTCTTCTATACTATACTGCGCCTTATCCAATGCGATCATAAAGTGGCTTGTTGATGCCTTCATTGACTTCCACAACCTTTGCAAACCAATATCACGGCCATGGCGCATATCCTCTCGAGCGAGCCGGGGGGCCAGACGCGGTTCCCAGTCGTTTCGTATTGCGCGCAGCAGACCACACACACCCGAAGAACGTTCGGGGGAGGCAGACCAGCTCGAGGCGAGAACCCTCGATGGCGCTCCGCTCGGCGCTGCGGCTCGCGACGTCCTCGCGGCGCGCGAGCGCGCTGAACGCGCTGCGCGTGGGCGACCTGTCTGCGGGCGCGCTGGCGTCCTCCGCGCTCAAGATGGGCGGCTGCCAGGCGCGGCGCGCGTACATGTCGACGCGGTCTCGGCCGAGCGACGCGCTGTTCGCGGAGCCGTCGTTCCCGATGCCGGCGGGCGAGGACCCGGCGCTGTGGCTGGAGAAGTACGCGCGCCCGGACCCGGCCGACATGTGGAAGGTGGGCAGCTTCCCGCTGCAGGACGCCGAGCTGGCGGCCGACAGCGTCGACCTGGAGAGCGACGAGCAGGTGCTCGCAAGCCCGGCCGACCTGTGGGACACGGCCGGCATGCTCAGCGCGCTGGGCGAGGGCGTGCCGCTGCGCGACGCGGACGCCAGCGTGGACGGGCTGCTGCGCGAGCTGGACGGCTACCTGGCCGACAGCGTGCTCAAGAAGCGGCGGAAGAAGATGAACAAGCACAAGCACAGCAAGCGCAAGAAGGCGCTGCGCATGCGCACCAAGAAGAACTAGGCGCGCGCGCGTGCGTGACGGGCTGGATGCAGGCAGGCAGGCGGTTGTGGGGTCGGGTCGGCGCGACGGATACGTTGGGGAGAGAGAAGAGAAGAGAGAGACGTCGGCCAAGGAGCAAGCGCGCGCTCGTGTTACAAGTCCTGGTGCTGTGTGCTTGGTGCTGTCTGCTTGGGCCACGCAGTGGTAGATACCTTAGGGAGGAGAGAGTGAGAGAGAGAGAGCTTTTGTCCGCTAGCGACCGTCTCATAGAGGAACGCAGGAGCACGGCGAGAGAGGAGGCGACGAGGGAATACACCACACGACCGGACTCGGGAAGCGACGCTAAGTTTGTCCGTGCCCTGCCAGCAGTCGGCAGTCGGCAGTCGGCATACTCGCCAGGCACTTGGCATCGGGTAGTAGCGGCCATGCTGAGGAAGCTGGCGTCGCCCAAGAAAGCGCAGGCGATCGGCGCCGGTGGCGAGCAGCAGCCCGCCTCGTGGGTCGCCCTGCTCGCTGTAGCCGCGTCTCGGTCGATGGCTCACCTGTCTCCTGGCTCGGATGCATCCGCAGGGACCAGGCGGCTTCAGCCAAAGCGAAGGCGAAGGAGAAGACCAAGGAGAAGACGAAGGGGAAGACGAAGGAGGATCCGCAGCAAGCGTCTCCGTCCAAGTCGGAGACCGGCGACGCCAAGGAGCGAGCGCCGGCCGAGGGTTCCCAGTTCAACGATGCGGCCGAGGACAAGCTGGCGACGTATGCGTGGGGCCATGGGCGTGCTGGACGAGGAGGAGGACTCGCTGACGGATGCTGGGCTTGTGCGCAGGCCGGCAGCCACCTCCAAGTCGACTGGCAGGCGGAAGACGGAGCCCAAGAAGCCAAAGAAGGAGCGCACAGCGCACGAGACCGGTGCGATCCAGGAGGAGGAGGAAGGCGAGAGCAAACAGGCCGAGGCGCAGGAGAACCAGGAGGGAGGCGTGTCCTCGGATGCCAAAAGCAACACTAGCCGCGGCTTCCTCAAGGCGTTCACGCAGGCTACGCGCGGGGAGCAAGCGAGCAAGTCGAGGGCGAAGCAGCAGAACTCGAAGGAGCCCAAGGGTGAGCAGGGAAGCGGCCGCACTCGCTCGTCCCCACCGACCAAGCAGAAGCCGAAGCAGCAGGAGGAGCGCAACGACAAGCGCGGCAGGCACCGCGGCTCGGGCGACAAGAACGACGACAGCAGCCGTGGCGACGCCGGCGAGGATAACCGCAACGACCGACAGCCGAAGGAGAGCGCAGCGACGCTCGGCGGGAACCTCTCGCCCATCCGCCGCCGCCCTCCACCGCTACTGGAAGCGACCGACGCGGCGACAACGCGGGCTCGAGCCTTGGCGAACCAGTTCGCGCCGCTGTCGCAGCCAGAGGTGCATCTCGTCGGCGAGGTCGTGGCGGGCGGCGGGTTCGCCGACTCGAGCGGCGACGGGCTGCTCTGCAAATGGCACGTCGAGTTCGGCGGCGGATGGCGCCACATCGCCGGTCTCCAGCTCGGGCAGACGCAAATCGCGTACGCTTCGCCAGCGGTTGGCGTCGACGGCTGCCAAGACGACAGACTGGCCGCCGTCTGGGCACACCCGATCGACGTGCACTTGACCACGAGCGCCTTCCAGGGCTGGCCCAAGCTCGTGCTCCAGGTGTGGCGCGTCGACACGCACATGTCGATGCGGGTCGCCGGCTACGGGTTCGTCGCCGTGCCGTTCGCGGCGGGCGAGCACGAGCTGCGCGTCAGGCTCTGGCGACCGACGGGCGGCTCGTGGATGCACGAGCTTGGCGCCAGGCTGATGGGCAACACGCCCGAGCTCGTGACGGACGACGTCGTGGTCCAGTCGGCCATCGCCGACCGCTGCCGACTCGAGACCGTCGCCACTGGCTCGGTGAGCGTGCGCATCGGCGTCCTACTGCGGAACTTCGACAGCTTACGCAGCGGCCAGGCAGGCTGAGCACTCGCGCCGAGCCCGACACTGTAGAGAGAGACGAGCAGGTTAGAGTGAGCTACGTCAACCACGACGAGGGCTTACGGGATCGAATCGGCCGCGATGGCCGTGGAACCTGCGCGGCTCTCGCGTGTTACTTGCGGGCCTTAGAGCACGCTCCACTGGTTGCGAACGCGTACGGCCGTGTGGCGCACGAAGCGCTTGCGGTCGTCCAGAACGAGCAGCAGCTGGCGCAGGACCGAGTCCTTGTACGGGTGGATGAGCTCGTACGGGATCGTTGCGAGCTTGGACAGGCACTCGAGCGCGTCGTGGCGATCCATCACGCCCGTCCTGCGTATGATTAGCGGCATCGACATTAGTGACACGGAGACGATACACTCGCCGGTAAGAAGCGGTGAACGTACGCGAACTGGGCCTGCTTGAGCAGACCAGGGAAGACGTCCTTGAGGAAGGGCTTGGCGCCGTCCACCGACTCGAACAGGAGCACGCGGAACGTGCGCACAGCCGAGCTGCCCAGCTCGGCGTCGTCCATGTTGATGGCCTGCACCATGAGCGGGAAGATCTGCGCCAGGTGTGGCGTGTAAATGGCCTTGGGCGAGTTCGCGACCACGTGCGAGAAGGCGATGAGCGCCTCGACGCTCGCTGTTGCTCCCAAGTTGGCGCGAATGAACTCGAACAGCGCCGGGAACACAAAGTCGAATGTGCGCTGCCGGTACAGGAACTGCGCCATGCCATCACAGTACAAGAGTCAGAGAACAGATCAACGCAGCAGCCCGAGACCGTTCGTCTGAGCTTCCTTACCGTGATGGTGGCGCCGCACTTGCGGTTGAGCGCGTCGGGCGACTCGGTCACGAGCAGTTTGAAGCTCGTGGCGACCTGTCGACGCAACGCAGCATCCGTCTCGGGACTCCCCTCGGGCGTCAGGAAGCGACACAGGAACGCCAGGCACACTGGCGCGTGCTGCTTGTGGCCGCGGATCACGAGCGCCTTGGCGATCCAGACGTAGATCTGCAGCGCCGCGGAGCGCACCGCCGGCTCTTCGCTTGCGCTCGTGATCACCTTCGCGAGCTTCTGCTCCAGCAGCAGCTGGATGAGCGCGTCGAACTCCTCGCCGTCCGACATCTTGTTGATGATGGACGCCAGCGACTTGGCCGCCGACAGTGCCGCCTCAGCGTACACCGCCGTGAGTCGCTTGGCCTCGTCTGTCGTCGCGTCGGCAACCGAGGAGAGCGTGGTAGTCTGAGCGAGCTCCAGCAGGCGGTTGATGACAAGCGACGTCTCCGGCAAGGTCGCGCTGCGGTTGGCCGAGTTGATGACCGCCGCGAACAGCGGGACAAGCTGCACGTACGGCGCCGACGCGACCGACGAGCTCGCAGCCGCTGCAGACGCGGCGTTCTGCGTCGACAGGAACGCCGTGACGACCGCATTCGCAAGGACCTGCTGGGTCGGAGGCGCCACGTTCTGCATGACCGTGCGGAAGATGCGCATGAGCGCCGACATCTTGGAGGTGTCGAGCAGTTTGGCCGTCGCCGCCGACCCCTCGTGGCTGACGCCGGCGGCGTGCGCGGCCGAGTTGACCGCGGCCGCGAGCAGGCGGAACACGATCGACTCGCTGTCCGGCTTGTCGCCGTTCGTGACGCAGAACTCCATGCTGTTCCGGTCGTCCGCGTTGATCTCGACGATCTTGGCGACGGCCTCGAGGATCGAGTTCACGTCCCGCTGCTGCGCAACATCGCCGTCCACCTTGACGAAGAACGCGAGCTCGCCGTAGCTTGAGCTCACGCACAAGTCGACAAGCAGCGAGCTGGTCGCCTGGAAGATGGACGCCTCGCGGCAGAGCTCCGTGATGGACACGAGCGCGTCCTGGAAGAACGTGTCGTAGTCGCGGCCCGAAGAGCGCAGCACTTGGACGACGGACTCGTGCTCCGCCGTCTCCTTGACAGCCACCATGAGCTGGGCGAGCGAGATCTGCACCACGAGCGCCGCGTAACTCTGGTCGCCTGTACGGCGTTGCACCATCGAGACGTCCTTCAAAGCCGTGAGACTCGCGGCCCGCACGTTCTCGGACGCGTCCAGCGTCAGCTGCTTGGTGAACAGCTCGATCAGGGAGTGCACCTGCGCGATCTCGACGATTGGAGACGGCGGGTACGTGAGCAAGTGGCTCAGCGCCTCAATAGCGAGGCAACGCGCCGTCTCGCTCGTCTCGGAGGCAGCCAGGAAAGTGGTGAGCGCCGTGATGAGCGTGGACGCGTGCGGCCGCATGGGCTGGCCGTCCGCCGACTGGTCGACCTCGCGGTCGATCGTGTTGGCCATGAGGAGGATGCGCGCGACGGCAGCCTCGCACTTGGACATCGACGGCGGCGTGGAGGCCGTCAAGGCGTCGTCCAGCTGCGAGATCAACAGCGGCACGGCGATGTGCAGCACATGCGCAAAGCCCATGGCCGAGTCCTTGCCGAGCGCAGAGAGCACCTGACCCGCCGACACGCCGACCATCGAGTCCGTGGCGTTCTCGCGCAGCTCGCGCGTCGCGCGGCCGGTGAGCTCGACGACGAACTTGCTCCACGCGTAGGCGGCCCCCGCGGCGCCGCTGGACTTGGCGCGCGCGATGCGACCGGAGAACTTGGAGATGGCGGCGAGCGCCTCGTCGATCACCTGCTTCTTGTCGCCGTCGAGCACCTCGTCGTAGAGCGCGTTGGCGACCGTGTGCAGGTGCAGCAGCATGGCGTTGATCGAGTAGTGCTCGCCGCAGAAGACGAGCGTCTGGATCGAGTCAAGCTTGGCCTCCGTGACGGTGGTCGAGAGCTTCTTGAGCAGGAAGGGAAGCACGAGCTGCGCGAGCATGTTCGAGGCCGCAAACGCCTTGCGCAGCGACAGGATGAGCCCCTCGGACGTGATGCCGTACGGGTCGTTCGGCGGCGGCGTGAAGATGATGGGGAAGTAGCACGACACGACCTCGAAGTACTGCTGCAGCACGCGCTCATGCTTGGCGAACGTCGGCTCGAGCTTGGTCATGCAGTCGCGCGCGATCTCCATGCAGAGCAGCAGGTTGCGCGGGTCCTTCTCGCCCTCCATGGCGTTCAGGAACGCGGTCACGAACTGCAGCCCGTGGTCCTCCATGGGCTCGTCCGTCGCGGACGGGTCGCCGCCGCCGCCGCCGCCGCCGCTGCTGGCCTCGCGCGGCGCGAGCACCTCGACGACGCGCGGCTGGGCGAGCGCGAGCTGCAGCAGCTCGAGGCAGCGCTTGCGCATGGCCTGGCCGAGTTGCGGGATGTGCAGCGCGGTCGCCATCTTCTGCACGAGCGCGAGCGTGGCCAGCGGGGACGCGATCTTGCTCGCGTGGTGCGTCTCGAGCGCGATGAGCGCCTGCAGACACGCGCCGGCGCTCGGGAAGTCGGCCAGCCGGTCGCCGAAGAAGTCCAGCAGCAGCTGCACGGCCGCGGGCGCCAGCTGCAGCTCCGGCAGGCGCGCAAGCACCTCGGCGAGCAGCAGCGTCGCGCGCGAGCGCACCTTGTCGTCGCCGCTCGTGAGGAACGCGCCGAGCGCCTGGATGAGCGCCTCGATCGTCACGCGCCGGTGCACCTGCATCACGACCGTGTTGAGCCCCGTCTTGTGTGCGTTCTCGTCGCTCTCCGGGTCCACGAACGCGTCGATCGCCGGCTCCAGCGGCGCGTCCAGGCTGAACATGACGCTCGTTGTCGCTCTTGATGCGCTTCTTCCGGGCCACTTGCTTGACTATCAGCGTTGGAATAGAGGGCCATTTGAATAGACCGTCAGCTTTCTCTAATATTATGATACCTTCCATCCTTAATTGTTTACACATATATGTGAAGTTTTACGATTTAAAGCACAATCATACAAAAATCAAGTGATGATTTTCTTTATAATTGATTTCTGAATTGATGTTTAAAAAGTGAAATACTATTTCAACCGTTTTCATAATTCTTACACTACTTTTGAATTAGGTCACTTGTTTTCAATAGATGCACTAATCTGAACGCATGCGTTCTGTGGATCGTTTGACCCCTCAAGAGAAGACCCCTCTAGAAGACCCCTCTAGAAGAACGTACCCCTCCCTTCGTACCCCTGTTCTCCCTTTACAACGGCACTGGACCGAGCGCGCCGCCTTGTTCTTTCCGCACAACGAGCCAAGCAGGCAGACGTCCCGATCCGACCTCTCCCCGAGCGAGCGAGCGCGCGCGCGACGACGACGATGGCGAAGCGCCGACACGAGGACGACCCGGCGGCGCTCGCGGACGAGCGGCATGTGATGCGCATCATGCCGCTGGGCGCGGGCAACGAGGTCGGCCGGTCGTGCATCGTGCTCAAGTTCAAGGGCAAGACCATCATGCTGGACTGCGGCGTGCACCCGGGGTACTCTGGGCACGGCAGCCTGCCGTTCTTCGACGGCGTCGAGGCCGAGGAGATCGACCTGCTGCTCATCACGCACTTCCACATCGACCACGTGGCCGCGCTGCCGCACTTCACGGAGAAGACCAACTTCAAGGGCCGCGTGTTCATGACGCACCCGACCAAGGCCGTCATGCAGATGATGCTGCGCGACTTCCTGCGCGTGTCCAACATTTCGGTGGACGACCAGATCTACGACGACAAGGACCTGAACAACTGCGTCGCCAAGGTCGAGATCATCGACTTCCACCAGGAGAAGATGCACAACGGCATCAAGTTCACGCCCTACAACGCCGGCCACGTGCTCGGCGCATGCATGTACCTGATCGAGATCGGCGGCGTCAAGGTGCTCTACACAGGCGATTACTCGCTCGAGAACGACCGCCACCTCATGGCCGCCGAGCTCCCTGCGTGCTCGCCCGACGTGCTCATCGTCGAGTCCACCTACGGCGTCCAGGTGCACCAGTCAGTCGTGGAGCGCGAGGGCCGCTTCACAGGCCAGGTCGAGGCCGTCGTTCGCCGCGGAGGCCGCTGTCTGATCCCTGTGTTCGCGCTCGGACGCACGCAGGAGCTTTTACTGATCCTCGACGAGCACTGGCAGGCGCACCCGGACCTGCAAGACATCCCCATCTACTTCGCCTCGAAGCTGGCGGCCAAGGCCCTGCGCGTGTACCAGACGTACATCAACATGATGAACGAGCGCATCCGCAAGCAGATCGCCATCTCGAACCCGTTCCAGTTCGAGCACATTTCGAACCTCAAGAGCATGGACGACTTCGACGACTCGGGGCCGTCCGTGGTCATGGCTAGTCCCGGTATGCTCCAGAGCGGCGTCTCGCGCCAACTGTTTGAGCGCTGGTGCTCCGACAAGCGGAATGCGTGCATCATTCCAGGCTACGTCGTGGAAGGGACGCTCGCCAAGAAGATCCTGTCAGAGCCGAAGGATATTGTCGCGCAGGACGGGCGGATTCTCCCCATGAACTGCACGGTCGAGTACATCTCGTTCTCGGCCCACGCGGACTTTGTCGGTACGAGTGGCTTCGTCGAGAAGCTGGTGCCGCCGAACATTGTGCTCGTGCACGGCGAGCGGAATGAGATGAACCGTCTCAAGTCGGCGCTGAGCAAGAAGTTCCACGACCCGAAGGCTTACCGCCCCAACATCTTCACGCCGGCCAACATGCAGGAGATCGTGCTCGAGTTCAAGGGCGAGAAGATCGCCAAGGCCATCGGCGGTCTTGCGTCGGAGCAGCCGCAGAACGGCAGGGTCATTTCGGGGTTGCTGGTCGAGGTTGACTCGCAGACGCACTTGATGAACAAGGAGGACTTGTCGTCGTACACGAAGCTGGTCTCGGGCACCATCACGCAGCGGCAGCACGTGCCCTTCGCGTACCACTCGTTCGACGTGCTGCTGGCGTTCATCCGGCAAATGTACCAGGACACTGTGTACCTGGACCAGGAGCAGCGCCTCGTGATCTGCAAGCAGGTCGCCGTCACGCGCGCGGACAAGGGGGCTGGCGTTGCGGCTGCCAAGCTGCTTATCGAGTGGACGTCGGCCCCCACGGCGGACATGATCGCCGACTCGGTCATCGCGCTCGCCATGCACGCGCAGGCGTCGCCTGCGAGCTTCAAGCTGACGGGCCACCCGACAGCCGCGTGCCCACATGACCACTCCAAGGACAAGGCTGAGCCCGTTGCTGTTGTCAAGGAAGAGGTGCTGGACGTTGTGAAGCAAGAGGAAAACCCGGCCGACCACGCTGTAACGGATCCGCCGGCCGAGACCGAGGTGAGCAAGGTGGATGAAGGCGCCGAGCTGGCCAAGGCGGCGACGGAGCTCGGCGAGGGGGACCAGGACGCGCTGAACCTGCTGATCGTGTTCCGCCTGCTCAAGGACCAGTTCGGGGACGTGGACCTCGACTTTGAGACGAACCTGATCCACGTGCGCACGCCCAGCGGCGTGTCGGCGACCGTGGACCACGCGGCGCGGCGTGTCGAGTGCGGCGACAAGGCGTTCCGCCTCAAGCTCGAGGACACGGTCGCGCAGATCGGCAGCGCCATGAAGCCGCTACTGACAGCCTAAGCCCGCGCGCTCAACACGATAGTTACTGGTCATGGGAACGCGTGTGCATTGCAGCCGATTTCATACATGTACGCCTTGAGTAGGATGCCATGCGTGCTTGCAGTAGTTCACGCTCGCTCAATACACCTTGCGCTATGCGCTCGCGTCCTCTCGCGCTGCCGCGTCTTCAGGGCTTCGGCTCGGTCTTCTGGAACGCCTTGCCGGCGTCGAAGCACTCGCGGAAGCGCTCCCACTGCTGCTGGCACGCCGACACGCGGCCGTTGTGCCGCTTCATGCACGCGTCCACGAGCTCGTACGACGCCTCGCAGCCCGTGCTGGCCACCGCGCCGGCGTGCAGCGCCGCGTCTCCGGGCTTGCACACCTCGCACGCCGCCGGCATCTCGATGAGTGTCGATCAATGCAGACGATACCCATCAAGCGGAGGAGCGTAACCTTCGACCGTACCCTGAGGTTACGATGTACCCGCCTTCCTACTTGAACTGTTGACGCCGCTGTGGTGTGAGTTGTTCAGTTTTGTATAGGGAAAAGAAGCGAGAAGGATCGCCGCGTCGTTCTCTCTCCCCGGTTCCTGTCTGCGCGCGTCCTGGCCGCTCCGCGCCCGCCCCGCCGCTCGAACGCAGCGAGAGTGCTCCCCGCCGTCTTAGCTCCCCGCCCGAGGAACTCCGGGGCGAAACCGAGCGCTGGTTGAAGAGTTAGGGCATTGTTTGTCGACCGCGGTTCCGCCATGAGCTCCGTCGCCGGGGGGAAAGGAGGCAAGAAGGGCAAGAAGGCCGCGCAGCAGCAGCAGCAGCAGGAGCAGGAACAGCAGCAGCAGCGCGCGCAGGATGAGGCGAGCGCGGTTTCCAGCGCCGTGTCGAGCGAGGAGGCGCGCCGGAGCGACGTGTCGGACGACTCGAGCGTGCTGTCGTCGCCCTCGCGGCGCGGCGGCAACACGCGGCCGCGCTTCGACTCGAAGGCGTCCTGGGCCGACTCGACGCGCTTCGACATGGGCCGCGCCGACTCGCGCGCGTCGGAGCTGTCGGCGCGCGACCTGCGCCTCACGGGCATCTCGACGCGCAATTCGCACCGCCGGCGCGCCGACTCGCGCGCGTCCTCGCGGCTCTCGCGCTCGAGCTCGCACAGCAGCGGCCAGCGCGGCCGGCAGTCGTCGTTCGTGTCCAACTTTGGCGTGACCAAGGCGCGCAAGGAGAGCAACGCGCTCTCGACTATCACGGAGAACTGGAACCTCGCCGACGACCAGTTCGGGAGCCCATTCGCCGACTTTGACGCTCAAGGTGGGTGGCCGTCGTCCGCCCAGCTGGATTGTGCATTCGACAGTGAGCTGATCGCTGTGCGTATGAACAGATCAACCCATTCGCGAGCAGCTTCAGCGGGGACTGGACATTATCAACGACCACACGGTACGCTTCCAAGGTGGAAGGCTCGTGGATGACTGCAACGCATGCTAATGTAGCTCTGCGTCTACTACAGACCAAGCTGAAGGAGATTGAGGACGCGATCACGGCAGCCATGTCGGAAGTCTGGGGCTATTGGGTACGCCATTGCGCTGCGGCTCTGCTTGGCTGGTGCTTTGTTAATTAACCGATTGGATTGCTTGTGTAGGCGGACCCGATCCAGTTGTATCTCCACCCGGCGGAGCGTGTAGACGTGCAGGACCTGATCAAGACGGACAACGAGCTCTTCAACAAGGTGCTCACGGTCTTTTCGGTGCTCTGCGACGAGATCTCGGAGCTCAAGGTGACGGTCGAGGACAACTTCTACCCGGCGCTCATCATGTTTGGCCAAGCCGTGCACGGCGAGGAAGGCGACGTGAAGGCTGGCGAGGACGAGGTGCACATCGGTCGCATGCTCCCGTTCTTCCAGGACATCTCCAATTTCGTGGACCGGTGCAACGCCATCACGATCAACATGATCCACCAGCTTGCCAGTCTATACCAGAGCTTCCAGAAGCTGTGGAAGTCGACGTTTAAGCTGGTGCATCTCCACCCGGTCTTTGACGCGCTGGCGTCTCTGCTGGAAGTCATGATCACCATCGACGCGATCGTGATCGACAACCCGAACATTATCATGTCGTGGGACAAGTACAAGCGTATGATGCAGTACGTCCGAGCGGACCCTTCGCGCTACAACGTGACGGTGGACAAGGTCAAGCAGTTCGAGCGTCTTTTGGTGAGTCTGGACCAAACCATCATGAGTGCCCAGGTCTTCCAGACCTGCATCGAGCAGGACTTTGAGATGTTCATGGGTGGCGGGGACGACGAAGAGGGCGATGATGAGGAGAGTGAGGGCGGCCGGGCGAGCAGCGATCACGAGTCCCGCATTGAGATCCACTCGAACCGCGTATTCCTCGAGGAGTTCCTGCACTGCATCAGCTCGCGACTCGCGATCGCCGAAGGAGCGATCACGTCGGGTACTGAGACCTATGAGCGCGACAACCTCGTCGGTACGGCAGGCTTGTACGTGCTGCTCCGGAAGCTGCAGCCCCCGAACACGGGCGGCGATCCGTCTTTGTACAAGCGGCTGTGGGAGATCCAGATGAAGGCGCCGTGCGTGACGATCTGCGGCAAGATCATGTGGTACTTGCCCGACTTCTTGCTCAAGTACTCACCGATGAACTCGAAGAAGCTGCACCCGTCCGACATTGCCCAGTTCCGCCGCGAGTACTTGCATTCGATGGACGACGCGTTCCCTGGTGACGTGGCAGCTGCCAAGATGGAGCTGAGCGCCTGGCTGGTGCGAATGGAATCGTCTTTCCAGCCGACGACTCGCGGCATGGGTGACGCTGCGCGCACACTGAGCGTCCGCGGGAACTTAATCCTGAAGGGATTGATCCTGGCCAAGCGCGTGCAGACAATGATGCACACGCTCGTCAATCTGCACTTGGCTCTCGGTATCCCGATGCAGAAGCGACTCGTGCGACCGCTATACACGTGCATCGAGATCCTCAAGGCGGTGGAGTTCATGTTCGCGCGCAAGAACCCAGTCCTGGCTGAGTCAGCCTCGCACCTTTTGCGCCAGGTCGCGCACTCGCTTTTCTCGTTCTTCCGTCCAGTCAAGGCCAAGCTCGAGGCGAGCAAGCGCTTCGATGACACCAAGCTAGACGTGCTGGCAGCCGTCACGGTGATCGAGGACATTCTGCACAGCGGCGAGTCATTCTCGTACACGCGTCTGACCGTGCTGGACTTGGCTACGCAGATTGCGTTGATATCCTCGGACCATAGCAGCGGCGCTAGCGCAGTGGGCAGCGAGCTCGAGGTCGCTCCGGTGGAGCTCAAGAACGCCGAGGAGCCCGTCAAGTTGATCTGGAAGATGCGGCTGCTGAGCGACTTCCAGCGCAAGATCCGCAATGCGTGCGACTGTTCGTTCGTGTACTGGAGCCGCGAGTTGCTGCATCCCTTCATGATGGACCTATACGCGCAGCCGGAGCAAGCAAACCGCATTCAGTACGTGGTCGGCGGCTTCCTGGACGCGATGCGGCTCTTGCGCGGCGCGCAGCACGACGCCAACAACGACGTGTACGTGGACGCGTACGCCTCGTTCATCGAGTCGGTAGTCGACGAAGAGATTGTGGAGAACCTGTGCAAGGATGTCGAGAATGATCTGCGCCTCCACATCCACTCGGTGCACCTCGACCACATGGACGCGCCGAACCCGAAGAGCGAGGACTTTAAGGTGCTCCACTACTATCTAGACCTGCGGCCGATCCGGCTGCACGGGAAGACGCTCGACCTGCGCCAGAAGGTGACGCACTACTTAGAGAGCACATTCTACAACCTCACGACGGTGGCGCTGCACGACTGGAAGACGTACAGCGAGATGCGCAACCTGGCGAACGACAAGTACGGGCTCAGCCTAGCCGACAACCATCTGCCGATGGGGTCGCTCGACCAGGGCTTGGACATTCTGCAGATCATGCGCAACATCCAGATCTTTGTGGCGCGCTACAACTACAACCTGAACCAGCAGTTCTTTCTCGAGCGCCGCAGCGACAAGGGCTCGCGCCACCTCAACTCGATCAACATCCACTCGATCGCGAGCTCGATCCGCACGCACGGCATGGGCATCATGAACACGACGGTCAACTTCACGTACCAGTTCCTGACCAAGAAGTTCGACATTTTCTCGCAGTTCCTCTTCGACGAGTACATCAAGAGCTACCTGCAGCGCGAGAAGCGCTGGTACAAGAAGCACCGGGACGACAAGGAGGTCGACAACAAGTACCCGTACGACCGCGCGTTCCTGTTCAACAAGGACATTCGCAAGCTCGGCGTGTCGGACTCGGGCAAGACGTTCCTGGACCAGTTCCGCATGCTCATCACGGAGATTGGCAACGCGCTCGGGTACGTGCGCATGGTGCGGTCGGCCGGGATGAACTACTGCAGCAACGCGATCAAGTTTGTGCCGGACCTGAACCACACGCACTTCCGGTTCGAGTCGCACGCGGGCGAGGGCGTAGCGGAGGAGAAGGACGAGGAGACGGGCGCGACGCTCCGCGAGGGGATCGCGGGCGCCAAGCTGTCGCCGGAGACGGTGATCGCAGCCAAGAACCTGGACTCGGTCATCTCTACGCTGGCCAAAAACTTCTCGGAGAACAACGACTACTTCAAGGTGCTCGTCAAGGTGTTTCAGGACGTGGCTGCCAGCGACGAGCAGAAGCACCTGATGAACTTCTACCACATCGTTCCAGCGCTCACGATCAACTACGTCGAGACGACCGTGCAGGCCAAGGACCTGATGTACAAGAACACCCGCCGCCGCGAGTCGTACTTCTCGGACGACGGCTTTGCGATCGGCGTCGCGTACATCCTGGCGATCCTGGACCAGGGAGAGGTGAGGGAATCCATTCCGCATTGCTTGCACTGTCTGCGATCTGTGGCGGAGGAACTAACAGGCTTGTGACTTGATGTCAGGCGTTCGACGCGCTCCACTGGTTCGAGGAAGTCAGTCGCAAGTACAAGGAGGACGAGGAAGTATACAACGTGCGTTGCTCATTGCGTTTGTGTGTGTTCGCTGGTGGAGAAGGCGAGGCGAGAGGACTAATCGTTGTGTGCTGCTTGCCATGGGTGCCGAGCAGCAAAAACAAGCCGAGCGCGACGAGCGCAAGCGCGAGCAGGCGCTGCGCCAGCAGAAGGAGACGACGGCCGAGCTGATCGACGACGAGGAGGAGGTGCACACGCTGCAGCTGACGGCCAAGCGCATCGAGCTCAACCGCCGCGAGTTCGACCTGCTCGACTGGTCGCTCAACGGCGCGCGCATCTTCTTCAAGGACTAGTCGCTCGGGTCCGACCGGCCCCACAGCAGCAGCCCACCAGCTCCTCGTGCCGTGCCTCTCGCTCGTTTTCCTAGTGTGTCGCTGTATTCAGCAAGATGATGCATCGATAACAACGCAGTTGGCGAGTTCCAATTGAAGGATCACTTGTGCTGCATACGTTCCGCTGTCGATCCTGCTGTCGATGACAGTGCTCTTCCTCGCCCCTGCACGGCTTCTACAGCCGCTTCTTCATGGCCGAGCGCTGCTGCGACTTGGTCGTGTCCTGCACGAACTTGCTCAGCCAGAAGAGCTGTCACCATCATCACGCCGCCACATTAGACGCACGCTTGCATACTATCCAGCGACACACTCGAGCGCGCCACGCAGCAGCCAAAGAGCACCGCAGACAGGTAACACAAAGTCTGTGCGAACGTACCAGCGCGAGCACGTGCAGCCCGATGAGCCCCGCGACGAGCGCGTTGAGTCCAAAGCCGACGCCTGGCACCAGCGCTTCCATCGTTGGTCTCGCTTGTCAGTCAGTTGGTAGTGTGTCCTTGTGGGAGGAAGGATCCCGCGCTAGAACCGCCTTCGCGCGTGATGATTGGCTGAAAAAGAACCTTTTGACCAATCAGCGCGCGAGCAGTTGAAGAGCTCCGCCGGAAAGCCGCCGTCCTCGCCGCCAAGATGCGCGTGCGGCGGACCCGCCCGAGCGCGCTGCTGCTGCTGCCAGAAGAGCGCGGCCATGACGCAGAAGAGCACGACGGGGAAGCGCACCCAGCTAAGGCTCAGGCTCGGGGGCGGTGGTAGCGCCTGTAGCGACGCGAACACGTCCAAGCGGTAGGCCGAGCAACCGGACGCGCCGGCCCGGGAAGATGGCGCGACGTGCACCGTGAGCGCCGCCGGGTGCTCCGCGACGTTCGTGGCTGCGTTCAGCGCCACGACTTGATACGCGCAGTGTCCACCACTATGCGCGTCGGTGCGTTGGCTCGGCGGTGCAGTAGGGCCAATGACACGCTCAGAGAGGTAGAGCGGACGGCCGTTCTCGCCAGTCGCGAGCTGGAACAGCACGAGCCGCGAGCCCGAGCTCATGACGAGGTACCCAGGGACCACATCGACGACCGCCGCGACGCCGGCGCTGTCAGTGCCTTGCGCCTCGTCCTGAATCCACTGACGACGAGGCCGCAGTTGGTCCACGAGTACGCACTCGGGTCCATCAAGCTCGGGATCGTCGTTGGTCTGAGCGCGCCAGGCCATGCTGACTTGGCGCAACCGGAACACAAGGCCGCGGCCGTTGGAGAGACCGGCGTACAGCGTGAACGAACTCTTGGGGTCGGCTTTGAGACTGGTGACTGTCTGTGAGCTCGGTGCCCTGCACTCCGCGCCGACCACCCGCCGAGACGCGAGGTCGACGAAGCGGACGCGGTTCCTGGTCACAAACGCCAGGATGCCACCGGCCATGGGCTCAAAGAGCGTGATCGGCTCCCGACTCGGACCGACCACCAAATCTCCGGCGAACGTCCCGTTCTCGGGGTGGAAGAAGGACAGCGTCCCGGTGTTGTCGCCGGTGATGACGAAGTTGCTGCGGAACCTGCCGGTCACGACTACGCTTCCGTCCAAGAACGGACGCTTGCTGCCCAGAGCAGTTGACGTCCGTGGCAGCGGCCGATCTGGCGACACTGGCGAGCCATGGCGCGCCGACGTCCGGAACACCAACTCAAAGTCCATGTGAAGGTGCTTCCCCAGTGCCGGAGAGCTCTGCGGAGCAGATATCGACCATGGAAGCGCCGGATGGTCAAGCAGGCGGTCGTAACTCTCCAACATACACTGATGCAGTCCCAGCGGGTCAACGCGGCGAAATCCTCCAGAGATGGCTCGCCCGTGGTGCCATATCCTCAAGTTGTAAAGCGCCACCACCCCGGAACGCGTCAGCAGCGCGAGTTGCGCGCGGCGGTCCGAAGAGAGCGAGAACGCGGCGAGGTCCTGGATCTCGGGGAGCGCGGCTCGCCAGACAAGCTCGTGGGTTGTCGGGTGGTACATGTGGAGCGTGGCGGTCTTGCGCTCCATCACGGTCAGAAATTGTAGCAACGGCGCGTCGGGACCGAACGTGGGCGGCTTGCGAGAATTGGCGGGGTGCGGGCTCCTCCCCATTGGTTTGGGGTTGGCGCTGAACGCGACCATCTGCACGCGATCTTGACAACCATGACATCCCTCGATGCGCGTCGGGTCGAATACGAAACGAGTATCGCTGAGCTCCGTCGAGTTGGAGAGCTTGAGCCAGTCGCTGAAGACTCGGTGGCCGCTATCATTGGCTCTCCATGTTCGAGGCACCAGGCTGTCGCCGTCGACAGCTCTGTCAGCCGTCGAGTTCTGCTGCTGCTGAGTAAGCAGAGCGAGTTTCGTGGCGAGTAGGTCCCTCTTTCGCGCGTACAGCCCCAGCATGCGCTCGGTAGCATCCACTTGCGCATCGAGAAGCGCGCGAAACGCCTCCGAAGAAGACCCATCAACGTATCCTTCTCGGATCCCCACCTCCGCAGCTGCGGCGGAGCTACTCCAAGAGACCCAGGAGCCGACAAGTAGCTGCAGGCGCAGCAACAGAGGGAGCCAGCCACGCACTGCGCGTCTGCGGGGAGCCATCGGCATACGTAGGAGGGAGGTGCACGCCTTGCGGAAGGAGTCGCGGCGTGAAGAGTCGTTGGGCCGCACCGTTTGGAGGGCACGCGCATTCGAGACGAAACGTCACAACGGCCCTCAAGCAGGCACCAATACACCGATGTGTGGCGTTATTCAAGTAGTATGAGTTGATTCTTGCGCCGTGACCAATTGCAGCGTGGTGATGCGGATCGTACGGCATTGCATAGACGAGTCGAGGCGCCATGACTGCGTCACGCGTCACCATACATCACGAATCGATTGGCGCGTGTCCACCGTGTGAAGAGAGCACGCCGACAAAAACAGGCTTTGACAGGCTTTGACAGCACCGACGCTCTCCAGCCCGTAGTCCTGACTCTTGGGTTGCTGCCTATCCGCCGAGAAGCACGCACACGTGCGCACGCATGGGACATACACAGCCTCCTCCTCCTTCGCCCGGACGCCCGTCTCCACTGTGTGCTGAGCGTGGAGATGGCGAGCCTCGATCCAGCGTGCCCGTCTCCCCGTCGACGTCACGGCCAGTCACGGGCCGAGCGCGGAGATGTCCCCAAGCTGTCGTTCGGCGACTTGCGCGTTGCTGCGTCGGTGCCTCTCGCGGACTCGTGCGCAGGCTCTAAAATGGCGGAATCTATTTTCGATGTGTTCATTATTCTATTATTAGTATATGCAGTACCGTATGAAATGTAACCTGTGAGGAGTTATATTTCGACGTTTTCGTGCGTGTGTCACGTCATGCCATTTCCAAGTTGAATGTGTCGTGATCTTGTCTTTTCTATGTTCTACGTACCGTAGGAAATCTTACTTGTTGTGCAAAAATGGCAAGAAACCGTCAATAAGGACGAAACGGCACGCGCCATTTATACCCACATCGCCTGGTCTTTGCCGCGTTACATCATTGCACCAGCCGCCTGGGATTCACTGCTCGGGATCCACCGATTGGCCGTCGCCTTGCGCCTTGAGGAGCTATTTCTGCCTCTCGCAGATGTGATGCCCCTCCGGACGAATGGCGCAGGATCGCGTTGCAGTACAGTACCGTACGAGGACTCAGCAGACCGCGAGGGCCTGCTCCTCGGTCTGTGCTGAATCCCGGGGACGTTTCGCCCTTCTCTCTCTCACACGTTGCAGTCGACCAGACGATAGCTGCAGGGTGCGTCCTCCCGTGCACTGCCGGGTGCTGTCCAGCAGTGCTCGGAGCGCCATTTTCCAACTTCCTCCGCCGCAAGCAGCCATCCACCGCCGAAGGACAACACACAAGCCAAGCAGAGTCCAAGCAGCATGAGCGGAGGCGCTTTTCTGACCGTGATCCAAGTGGCGGCGTCGCTCTCGGCGCTCTACATGTGCCTCAGCCCGTCGAGGGACCTGTACCGCATCCACAAGCGGCAGGATGTGGGCGAGACTACCGTCCTTCCGCTCGCCGCGCTCTGGGTGTGCAACCACTTTTGGTACGTGAGTGAGTCAACCCCATTCCCAGCCGCCCAGGCCCTCACCATTGCCGTGTGCTGCTCTGCAGGATGCTGTACGGCTACGTCACCGACGACATATTCCCTCTTCTCGTCACGTACGCTGTTGGCGACCTGCTCGGCATCGCGTTCCTCGCCGTCTACTATCGGTGGAGCAAGCAGCGAAGCTACGTGCTCAAGGTCGTCATCGCTGCCTTCGTGTGCAACGCACTGGTAGCGATCTACGTGATTCTTGGCGCGCTCGGTGTGTTCAACCAGTCGGACGATAGTTTCGAGAACGTCGTCGGCTACCTAGCGGTCGCCTCGAGCCTGGTGCTCTACTCGTCGCCACTGTCGACCATCAAGCTCGTGCTGCAGACCAAGTCTTCCGCATCGATCCCCGCGCCGATGATCATCGCGGGCGTGATCAACAACTCCCTTTGGATCATCTACGGGATCCTGCTCAACGATGTCATCCTGATATTGCCGACATCCATCAACGTGGTGTTCGGAATCGCCCAGGTCGTGCTGTACGTCGTCTACCGCCCCAAGCCCAGCGGCGACAACAACACTAGCGGTGCTGTCGTCCAGCCTCTAGAGATCCCGACGCCTATGTCGACCACCAGCAAGAGCGTCTTTGAGCCCATGGTCTCGCCCACCGGGTCCATCACAAACGCTGGCGAGGTGGCACTCTTCCGGATTACTATAGATCCGCTGCCACAGCGCGAACCTGGCCAAGCAGCCCCATACTCGCTCTCCGCTTAGCGGCATTCATAGATTATTATAGACTTTTCACATGCCGTTCGCTCGCTCTCGCTGCGAAACGCGCGCTGGGAACATTCTCATGCCTTTGCCTGACCAATGTGGCGTCTGGACTGGTGGTCGCATTTCTCGGAGACGTCAACGGTGGCCAAAAATGAATCGATGGGCCGTTTCCGACCCGTGCAGTTCATTTTGCCACGGATGAACACCCCATGACGGTCAATCGATCGGTCGTTTTGCTCTAGCAGGACCATGCGTCTCCATTGCACCAACCACCCTTGGGACCTAGATGCCACACCATGGCTTTTGGTCAGTTGCTAAAAGCCCTCGCTGCTCGAAGAACGCCCCAGCAGCACAAGTGGCGCCTGGAGTCTGGAAGAGAGAGTATGTCGCTGCTCGAGGCGGTCGTGAAGGTTGTGGCGTCCATCACGGCGTGCTATATGTGCCTGAGCCCGCTGCCTGCGACGCTGGGTATCCACCGGAAGCAGTCGACTGGCCATATGCCGAGCCTTCCTCTCGTCTTGCAGTGGGCGTACAACCACACGTGGTATTTGCACGCCCTTCAACTCTGATACATCTCCATGAGAACTCGCTAACACGCTCGTTGCAATGATGGTTGCAGGATGCTGTACGGATATCTCACCGGCAACTACTTCCCGCTCTTGACCACGTACTTGATCGGAAGCATCGCCAGTATCGGCTTCTTGACCATTTACTGCGCCTACTGCTCCGATCGAGCGTGGGTAGCTCGCCTTGTGGCTCTTGGGTTTGCGCTCAATGGACTTGCCACCTTGTTTGTCATTGTCGGGAGCCGCACGACCTACTGGTCATCAAATGAGACGGTGAACGCGGTCGGCGTGCTCGGCATCGCAATCGGCCTCGCACTGTTCGCGTCGCCGTTCGCCACAATTTCCCAAGTGATACGCACGCGGACGGCGGCGTCGATCCCGATCGGAATGGTTGCTGTTGGGCTCCTCAGCAATTCAGTCTGGCTGTTGTACGGCTTCCTGCTTTCGGACGCGATCCTCATCATCCCGACGGCCATCAGCGGGTGCTTCTGCCTCGTTCAAACGGCGCTTTACGTTGCTTATCGACACGGAGATTCACCAGACAAGGCGGCGCTAGACACTGATGCCACCGAAGGAGACACGAGCGACAGCACAATGCCGACCTCGCCCTCTGCGACTGAGTTTGCTGTTTGCTCGACACCTGCGAATGCTCTCAAGCTCCCAACAACGTTTCCGTCCGGGTCACTCACTGATGAGCTACGATCGCCTGTGCCGTCGATCGTCGTGCACGCGTAGATAAACGAATCACATGCACGTGCATCGTCGCACAATAAACGCACACTGTCATTGATCCACGCCCTCGATACCTGCCCGCAGTAAAACGGTGAGCATTCGAGCTACTCGTCGTCATAGCCAGGCTCTTCCGCCGTGTGGATCGACAGGCTCAACAGCTCCATCAGGCGCTTCGTCCGCGGAAGGATCTCCTGCATCGACGCCGCGCCGAGCTCGCGCTGGAGGTTGCGGATCAAGATGGTCATCTCGCGAACTTGGCGAACGCCCACAAGACCTTCGGCCCCCGAGCCAGCCTTTCGCGAGGCGCCATCCACGATGTAGTTGGGCGGCGCATTGTCCTCCCCGCGGTTCTCGACGTCTTCATCACCGACAAACCCGCGGTCAGCCCTTCCGTGACGACGTTCACGCGGAGCGCCAGCACTTGTCAAGCGCTCACGGAGGGCGTTGATGCATTGGATGGCCGACGATTGTTTCCCTGGAGCGAATACAGCGAATGCCACGCGTGAGAAAGAATATTGAGCAGACCGTGCATGGAGTCACCTTACGCAGTCCAAGAGTGTCTCGAATGACGTTCAGGAAGTTCTCCATCTCGTTCACGAACAGGTAGAGCTCCTATGGATCACGCACGAGAATCAAGTGAGACGCAGCTCCATTGCATATTCGACAGACAAGTTACCCTACGTTAATCTTGGGCAGCACGCCCTCGACGCTGGCGACTTGGAAGAGCCTTGAGAAATGCCGAACGATCTGGTTGATGAGAACACTCGGCCGACGCTGCAATGAATCGATCAAAGCATTAGCGCGGATACAACAAACCGCAGCAGGTATGTCATAGTCATGCTCAGTGATCCTACCTCCAGCTCCACGGCAGCTTGGCTGTAGATCTCTCGGTGCTGAAGGACGTTCCTTTCCAGCTCAACCAGTTCTGCAACGATGCTCGCGGCGTTCTCCAGCGTTGCTGGTCGACTCTGCACAACTGAATGTCCATCCTTGTCGGCTGGCGAAGGCACTGGCTCAATCGAGCGCTTACACAACTCAGTCACCACCGCGGCTTGGAAACCCTGCGAAACAGAAGCACACGACTGTCAGGTCACCCTCAAGACACAGGCTCCGAGAACAAGCGGGCGGTGACCCACCTCGAGAGAATGCAGCCTCTTGCGCTCGGCCATCCACTGCTGCAGAGTTGGCAGAACCTGCTCAAGCTCGAATTGCGCGGCGCGCATATCTTGTCCCTCAACATCCGCATTCGAGTGTAAGAACACAAATCCGCACACGTCGCGAATAAACTTCTCCATCCGAGGCACGGCGACGACGACGTTGCACAGTTTCTGCAGGCTAGGCGCAATCAGCGTGATGTCCGTCAGGTGCAGAATGCGGCAGACCTCTTGGACGATCTCCAGCGCTGTCTCCCGAGGCAGCGCACTCAGACGGTTGAGCTGGAGCCGGTGGTTCAGACGGTCACGCTCGACAAGCTCTTGCGTGCTCATGTACTTGCGCAGATCGTTCAGATCGTGCGCTTCCTCCAGCGCGAGCTGGCTGTCCGCAAGCTGGCGCTCCAGTAGGTGGAGCCGACGCTGGCAGAGTCTGTAGTCGCGAATACTGGGCCGCGAGTCCGCCTCCAAGACGAGGTTGGCGTTTTCCTCCTTGAGCTCCGCGATCGTCTCGCGAGCAGCGACGAGGTCCTGCTCGATCGCGGTCACCTTCTTAAGCATGGCAGCCTCGCGATGCCGAAGCTTTGCCGCCACAAGCTCTTGCTCGCGTCTTGCAGCCTCGAGCTGCTCGAAAATCATTTCGTCGGACGCAGTCGATGGAGACGCCCGCCTCGCCCGCCTCGCCCGCCTCGACGATCCCTGCTGGCGGCTGTGTGTGCTTGAGACCGGCGCTCCGTCCTCGAACTCTTCCCATACTGGAACTGCGCTCTCAGAAGCTGCTTGGCGCGAAATGAAGTTCGCCTTGTCACGCAGCTCGGCGTTCAGCGCCTCGACTTGTGTCTTCAGCAGGTCGATCTCCTCCTGCAGCTGCTCCCGCTGGGATTCAAAGATCCGAATTGTTTCGAGCGACTGGTTGTCACGCGCATTCGCACGGCGCGGGTCACGGTCTTGCAGCTGGCGGAACACCTGCCGCTCCCGGGCCTTGGCCAGATTCTCCTTGTCCACCTGCTGCTGCAGCTTCTGCTGCATGCGCTCGACGAGGATCTCCTTCGCCTTGACGCGATGCTCGCTGACCTTGAGCTGCTGCTGCAGCCGGACAAACGCCGCCTTGAGCTTCTTGGACTGCACCTCAGAGCGTTCAGCCTCCTCCTTCAGCTTGTGCTGTTGATTTAATCAGTCGTTGGTGAGAATTGGAGGCAGTCAATGGCAACGAAAGGGATTGACCAACCTTGAGTCGAGACACCTCGGCACGGGACGAATCCAGAGCACTCTGCGTCTCTTGCACCTTCTTCTCGACCGACGCGAGAGTGCCTTCCGCCTTGCTCTGGACGCGGGAGGTCCGCTTGGACTCGAGCACCAAGTCTTGGATGATCTGATCCACAGCAAATGCATCGCCATCATGTCAGCTCGTTGCGAAGCCCGGTCCGCTATCGACATGGTATACCTCGTTCTTTCGATCAAGCTGCAGGACAAAATCTTGGACGAGCTCGAAAAGCGAGTCTGGATCGGGGACACCAAGCTCGGGGATATAGCTGCCGCCGCTTTCCATGCGGATTACTGGCAGCCCGTTCTTCCGTAGCAGGTCGTTCAGCCCACTCCACTTGCTGTCGCTGTTGCTGTCACGACGTGGAGGCGTCGACGGAGGTGGCGGCGGTTCATTCGTCGCCGCGAACTCGCTGATACCGCTGGACGTGTTCGAGGAGAGCTGCTGGGCACTCTCGCCAAGGTATTGGTCCCAACGGCTGTGGGCATCGCGCCGGCTCTCGTCTGACCGACTCGACGGCGTGCCTGAGGAAAACAACGCGCGCTGTAGTCGCGGCGGTCGGCGGTCGTCTCGTTCGTCCACGCTTCGGTCTCGCCGACTAGCACTTTGGCGCGAGTCTGATGCCTCGCTACGCCGCTCACGATCAAGGCCGGTCTCCGTCCGAATCGGCAGTGGAGTTGGCGTTTGAACCCCCAACGCATGGCTCAGCTCGAGGTCCTGCGGCCGACCAGCAGCCGACGACAGCGACGAAGACGAAGACGACGGAGCGACATCAGCCTGCGGAGTCATCTGGTACGTAGACGGGAGGCGTCGGTCCGGGTTCGTGGGCGTGGACGCCGCTGCTCCGAACTCGGAAGTCGTGTCGAGGTCCGCGGACTCACGGCGCTCGCTCCTGTCGCTCGGCGTCCGCACAGCGTGGAAGTCGAACTCGCGACCGCTCCCGACGCTATCTGGGTGCATCAGCGACCCCGAGCTCGACGCAGATATGATGGACCGCCCGAGCAGCATGGACCGGTCCAGGGAGTCGTCCACCTCTCGAGGCGCCTCACTCCGCGCCTCCAACGCCGGCACTTCCGCTCGAGACGCATCGCGGTCGCCAGTGGAGCTTCCGGATTTGCTCGAGCGCTGGCGCTCCAGCTCGCGACGCTCGTCGACGAGCAGCAGCTCGTCGTCACTGAGCAGCACGAACCGCGGATGCATCGACGCCGACGCGTAGTCCTGCGAAGCGCCTGAGCCGCCCAGCGACATGCCAGACGCGAGCAGCGCCGACGACGACAGGCTGTAGTATTCGCTGCTGCTCGTCGCGCGGTCCGCGGCCTTGCGGCTCGGCTCGGCCGCGTCCGCATCGCCCTCTGCCTCCTCCTCGGCCTTGTCAGGCGCCGCCTCGCCCAGCGCACCGCTGTCGCTCGCCGTGAGCGCCCCCTCGCCCGCGAACTCGGCCGACAGGTCGCTCACGCGCTCGCCGATGCTGAAGCCGTTGTCGCGCAGGAACTGGTCCACGCTGGAGCAGCTCCCGTCGCTCGACGCCATCGCCCGGGACGCTTGGCCTTGTGCCACCGCCGCGCTCGAACGTTCAAAATGGCGCGCGCGTGAAAAGTCAAAATCAAAATGTATACAGTCACTATAACATGTAAACTTGCTCTCAGTATTTATTATATTTTTATTTGACGATGTTTTTTAAACAAGACAAAATCGATAGCAGTCATACCTGTATGTTTTAATGCATAGTCTTTTATGATGTATATTTTTATTTCACAAGATAATTGCACATCTTGGACAACTAATAGAATGTGTCTTCTAATGCTTGGATAATTAGCACTTGCGGCTTGGGGTATGTGACGTCGACGAGTCTGAAACCCTCACACGGAGACGGGCGAACAACATGGCGCACGGCCGACGCTGCGCGCTGGCGCTGACGCTGGCGCTGCTGCTGGTCGCGGCCGGGGGCGCCAGCGCGTTCCACGAGGACCCGTACAAGGTGCTGGGCGTCAAGCGGTCGGCCTCTGAGAGCGAGATCAAGCGCGCGTACCGCAGCCTGGCGCTCAAGTGGCACCCTGACAAGGTGACGCCCTCGGCGCTGCTTGCTGCGACAGTATCGCAGCGGCCGCTATCAGATAGAGTGCATGACGGTGTTGTTTAATGGGATCTACTTACTGGCCGGTCGGCAATTTGCGTGCTGCTAACAGAACCCGGGGGACCCGGAAGCGGAGAAGCAGTTCATGCGCATCGGGTCGGCATACGAGCGGCTCGTGGACAGCAAGGGCGGCGCGGCGCAGGACTACGAGCGCCAGCGCCAGCAGGAGTTCTACCGGCGGCAGCAGCAGCAGCGCTACGGTTACTACGGCCACAACGTGAGTCGCGCTCGCCCCGGCGTGTCGATCATATATTCACTGGGTTTATTGATCGATCGTGGACTGCTTCAGGCTTACTACCAGCAACGCCCGAGCGCCATGAACGGCTCGCCGATGTTCTACGCCTTCGTCTTCGTCGCGGTGGCTGCCGGCGTCTTGTCGATCCTCCCGACGTTGCTCAAGTCTACGAGTGCGGACAATAGCCAGCAGAGCGCTCCATCGAGCACGCAGCGACCCCCTGAACAGGTACCGAGGCTCCTAGGTATGTACTGCGGAGTGTATAAGTCTGACAGACGCGTGTGGCACTTTATGAATGCAAAGGCGCCGCCGCAGCGCCCGAGCCCGCTCGAGCAGCTCGCAAAGGTGTACGCGCCATCGATCTTTGCGTTCAAGCCAGTGTACCTGACGGCGCGAGGACGGCGGACGCTGCTCTTCTTCCCCGACGAGTACCGCTACGGCCGCAGCGTTCGAGGTATTGCGAAGCTGTGGGGATTGCCGCCATCTACATCTCCCGTCCTCCTGACTGGCTGATTGACTAACACTTGCTCGACTTACTCACAGAGCAATTCGCGATGATGGAGAAGCTCGCAGTCGAGTTCCGGCACGACCCGCTGACATTCTGTTGGCTGGACTTGGACGTGCTCCCACCGCAGCAAGCGAAACGCTGGCAAGTGCAGCTCCAGTCGGCTGCAAACCGTACGTGTTTCGCTCAATGCGGATGGTTTATGAGGGAAGTACATCCCAATTCGTGCTGACATTACCAACTGCCCAGCGTTCGCCGTCGCTCTCAGCCTCAAGGGCAAGAAGATCTCGATGCTGCCGACAGCCGGAGCTAAGATGGAGATGGAGCACATTCAGAAGTGGATCGTGCGCCTCGTCGGCGGTGAAGTTTCGCAGGAAGAGTCCACCCCTGGGCTTTTCGAGTGACAACGGAGAGTTGGGGGACCGCGCATGGATAGCTATGTACCAGCAAATACGACCGTAAAGCTTGACTGCGCGAGTTTAAACAGCGAGGAGGCGTATGTATGTACGGTCCAGTCACTCGTTCCAGTCCTCTGCGCCTACTTTGTCGATCGATCTCAGGTTAAAGTACTGGGATCGGTCTCGCACCAGCGGGGAAACCGTCGAGGCAATCCGATGCTGCTCGTTGAATCGATCTCGAGCGCGCACATCCGGCGAGAGAAGCGACAGTATCTCCGTCATGCGCTCGTCCAGTGCGCATTGTCGGTGTCCTAGCTCTTGTAGCTGAGTGAGAATAGCGCCGAACTCCCTCGGACTGGTCTCTGCGCTCGTGGTAGCTGGCAACAAGGTCGACTGGGGGCTCTCAGATGACGAGAGTAGGCTATCACTGGGATTGGTGCGGCGCTTTACGAGGCGCATCACAGGAGGAAGTGCGGCTGGGTCAAACGATTTGATCCTGCGGACCACCTTGTCATGGCCCTCTGCGTTGGCCAGCATACTCGGCTCGCCGGGATTGGGTTGGAGTGGTCCAACACGAGCTGCATCGGCGATGGCAGCTTGAACGGAGGCTAACGACGCATTGATACGGGCGTGGTCCGACGAGGAGATGGAGATTGGTCGCCGATCTGTCCGCTCACGGGCCGTGGTATGCAAGGACCTGGCGTTCTTTTGCTGCTTGATCATCGGAGCTGCTGTCGCGGCCGGCTGGTCCACTGTCAATCTGTAGCTCGCAACCAAAGATCGTCGTGCTGTCGATGCGACGTTTATCGGCCCAAATACCGACAGCCTCCGCCCAGCAGAGAGTGCAGCGAGTGTGCCCGCAACTGACGAAGCTGGCAGGAACTCTTGTAAAACAGGTAATGAGTCGATGGACGCTCCGACTGGCAGCACGCCTGGGATCCCTTCGGTGCGCCACATCACGGCTAATCCTTGGAGCAGAGTGCGTGACTTGCCGCCGCTTTCGTACACCAGCGTCAGTGCCTTGCGGGACCGCAGCTCCACGAGCTGGTGGACCGAGCGCATCACGTTCGGATGCCTCACGAACGTCGAGAGGATGGTCTGGCGGTCCACGCAGTGGGTCTCGCAGAAGTCTAGCGCCTGGATGGTCGCTAGCCGTGCCTTGAGCGGGTTGACGATGCTGAACTCGCCAAAGTACGCGTCGGGTCCGAACATCGCTACAGGAGTTTGCCGAAGCAGAGCCTGCGCATGTCCAACAAAGAGGAAGTACATCTCCGAGCCGTACTCGCCCTGCCGAATGATGTCTTCGCCGGGGAGGTAGAGCTTGATCTGCATGGCAAGATAGAGGTCGTGCACGAACTCGGCGTCGCACCCTGCGAGAAACGGCATGCGGTGCGGCATGGTCTGTTCGCAGAAGAGATCCGCCACCTTGGCGCGGATGGGTCGTGCCATCTGCGCAAAGATCTCGCGGTCGAGCTCTTTGTTCTCACGGTGCACCTTGCGCCAGTTGAAAATGTTGGCGCGCACCTCGTCGCGCAGTTTGCGCGGGAACCCTCGGTGCTGCATGAAGACGTTCACCTGGTCCATCTTCTGCCGGTCCTCCGTCTCGCGGATGTACAGCTGCTGGAACAAGGACACAACGTTCGTGATGCCGTACGCGAACACGCCGGCGCCAACAGCCATCGCGCATAGCGAGAAGAGACGTCCGGAGTTGGTCTTTACAGCGACTGCGAGGTTGATTCGGATCAAGAGAGATAGAGATAGAGATAGAGAGTACGGGAACGACTGTCAGATCATATCCGTTCGGCCGGTCAATGCACGGCCCAAGCCACGTACTGTCACCGTATCCGACCGTGGTCATGGTCATAATGGACCAGTAGAAGGACGCGATGTACTTGGTACGAAGCCTCGTGTTCTGCAGCACGCGCGCGTCTAGCGCAATCGCGAGCTGGGCCTCGTCACTGAAGGCTAGGTACGAGAACACGCAGCTAAAGACGTGCGAGAGCGCCAGCACGAGGAACAGGAAACTCCCGAGGCTGCTCACTTTGGACGAGATGAGGAGCGAGTACTCGAGCCGGCGCTGGATCCGCGGGATGCCGATCACGCGCAACAACCGCAAGCACCTCGAGAACGGGTAGAGCCACGGACGCGCGACCGCGAGCTGGAGCGGGTGCGAGAACGCCGACATGCTCACATCCTTACTCTCGAACAGCATGTAGAACGGGAACGTCCAGACGAGGTCCTGGAGGAAATATGTGCGCGTGTAGTGGCGAATGATCGACGGCGGCGAGAAGTGGAGCTTGCCGTCGCACTCGACCGCTGTGTTGAAACTGGCAAGGACAAGCAAAGGCGTTTGTCAATCCTTAAAGCACTGTGCGTGTGTAAATCCGCGACTTGATGATGGCCAACTCACTTGAGAACGATGTCAATGGCGAACATGGCGTCAACGAATAGGTCGGACTTCAGGATATCTCGGCGTGTGTCGACGCTGATCTCTGAGAAGCAGAGCTCGAACGGAACGGTAATCAAAATCCCTGTCATGCACGCGCTCATACGCTCGGTCAGACCGTTTTCATCCGCGCGTGAGTTCCCAACAAGAGCGCTTACAAGTCATGAGCAGAAGCTGGAACACGTCCCAGCCAGCTCGGAACCGCCCGTGTGGGTGAAGGGTATACCTCCTCCTCGCTTTGAACTCGGATAACCCCGAGCGATTGGCGAAGTAGGCGACCTCGTCCTCGCCATCCGACATGGCAGCCCTCTCGAATGAGTATTCCACCGCATCGTTGTCTGAGTCCGATTCACCTTCGTCGCCTTTGTTGTCTCCATCCTCGCCGATCCCGTACACAAAATTGGACAGAATGTCCTCGGACCCAGCCTTATCGCCGGCCCCCTTGCTGCTCTGCTCTCGGTCGATCCCCAGGCGTCGAATTCGCCTCAAGCTGACGCGCCGTATTGAAGGCTTGCTCTTGCTTTCCGGAGATTTGGGCGCCTGATCGGTCGCCATGCCGCCGATCTCGAACTCACGAGAGTGGCCGTGGGCGGCGTCGTCGCCGTCGTCAGGAATGTCGTATTGCCGACGCCCGCCGGTCCACGAGCCGCGGTGGCTCCGCGAGCTCTTGATTGACTTTTGGCTCTTGCCGCTTCCGTCAAAGCGCGTACTGACGTAGACCTTGCCGGACGGAGCGATCTTGGGCGGCCGGCCGTTCCGCCCCGAGCGGAACGCGATCCGCTCCATGATGGACGCCGTCATGGCCTCGAAGCGGTCCTGCCGCGACCGCGGCGGCCTCAACGCCATGCTCGTCCCGACGGCTCGCAGGCCCAGAGATAGAGAGATAGAGAGAGTGCTCGTCCCCCTTGCTGCTCCAACTCGTACACGCTGCGTGGCGATCCCGTTAACACCTGCGGCGCCAAAGATAGCGAGGGTCGAGCCAAAAATGGCTACACTCCGACACACGTCACACATTCACCCCTCTTTAATAGTGGACCGGTCTGTATTCGGGCGACTGCCATGAGCTTCATTTATATCTTGATTTTTGTATCGCTTGAGTTCGGAGCTCGACCAGTCAAGGTGGTCATCACCTTCCAAGAGACGACGCCGGCGCAGCATGTCGCTGCTGCGCGCGCGCCTGGCGGCGTCTAAGCGCGCCGCCGACCTCCCGCGCTGGTCCGCGGCCTGCTTCTCGTCCGCCAGCGCTGGCGGCGGTGCGCTGCTGCCCAGCCACAAGCAGGGAGAGCAGGGAGAGCAGGGCACGCGGCCAAGAAGGCGCGCGGCCGCGGCGGCGACGCAGCTGGTGGCGGCGCTGCGCGTCTTCCACGCGCGCGAGCGGCACTTCGCCGTGCCCTTCCGCTTCTCCGTGCCGTCCTCTGCCTCACATCGGTCCCCAGCTTCGGAGGAGGAGGCGGACGCAGAGCGGCCGCTCGAGTGGCCGCGCGAGCTGCACGGCTTCCCGCTCGGTGTGCGCGTCCACCGCCTCGTGCGCGCGGTCGCGAGCGACAAGGGCGCGGCAGCTTCTCCGTCCGCCAAGCGGCTTGCAGCCCAGATCGCGGCCATCGGCTTCCCGCTCGCGACCTGGCGAGACTACTGGTTCGCGCACGTCGAGCTCGCGGCGCTCGAGACGTACCGACGGGTCGAGGGCGACCTGTTCGTGCCGCAGAAGTTCGTCGTGCCGACAGACGACTCGGCGTGGCCGCGCGCGACGCAGGGGCTCGCGCTCGGCCTGCGCGTCGCCAAGCTGCGCAAGCAGCGCGATCAGCTGCCGCCCCACCAAGTCGAGGCGCTGGACGCGCTCGGGTTCGTCTGGGGCGTGCGCGACGCCAAGTGGACCGAGTACTTCCTGCCGGGTCTGCGCCGCTTCACAGAGATCCACGGACACGCGGACGTGCCGCTCGCGTTCGCCGTCCCAGCGGACGACCCGCGCTGGCCGCGCCGCCTGGCTGGCTACCTGCTGGGCCGGCACGTGTACATGGTGCGGTCGGGCAAGTACGCGCCGCAGGTCGCCGCGAGCCTCGACGAGCTCCAGAGACTTGGCTTCTCGATGAATGTGTCGGAGAAGGCGTGGCAGGAGAGCATCTTCCCGGCTCTCAAGGTCTTCGCGCGCGAGTTCGGCCACTGCGACGTGCACCAGGACTTCGTCGTGCCGTCGCTCGCGCCGTGGCCGGCCAAAGCCTGGCGGCTCAAGCTCGGCCAGACGGTCAAGGGCATCCGCCAAGGAGCCTACGAGCCGCAGGCGCGCGCGAGCCGCGCGGAGCTCGAGGCGCTCGGGTTCGTCTGGAACGCGCGCCACCGACTCGAGCAGACAGTGCGCGCCGTCGTGCTGCCGGCGCTCGAGACGTACGAGCGCGTGCACGGCGACCTGCTCGTGAGCACGGACTTTGTGGTGCCCGATGCGGACGAGACGTGGCCGGAGCGCACGCGCGGGTTCCGCCTCGGCCACTGGATCTCCCGCGTGCGAGCCGGGCAGATCGAGCTGCCGCGCCACGTCCGGGACGAGCTGGACGCCGCCGGGTTCATCTGGCGGTTCAACGACGCGCGCTGGAACGACGTGCTGCTGCCGTCCTTCCGCGCGTACAAGGACGTCCACGGCACCTGCGCGCGCATGTCGACCAAGTTCCACGTGCCGCACGCGCCGCCGTACCCGCCGCAGGCTTGGGGCGTGAACCTCGGCGGCGCCATGTGGCACATCCGCAATGGAGACACGTACGTGACGAGTCCTGACAAGCAGCGCGAGCTCCGCGCGCTCGGCGTGCTCGAGTGAAGAGAGAGAGAGAGAGAGAGGTACTATGCTGACTACAATTCGATTATACTCACGCGCGCGATGCTGTAGCCTTATGCCACCTGCACCTGGCGCTCGCTCTGCACATACAACACGCGCTCAGCTGGCGCGTCGTGCCCGTTGATCTGGAGACGAAACGCTGGGAACCGCAGCTTGCCCACGCGCGTGGCTAGCAGCCGCTTCTGGGTCACAAACTCGCCCGCGACTCCGGTATCGGTCGCCGTCGGCGTGAAAGAGAACGCCTCGCTCTGCTTACCGACCACGATCCAGTCCTTGTCGTGCTGCTCGTCCAGGTACAGCACTCTGCGACGGTCCTGCTGCACATTACCTCCTGGCGTTGCGCTGTCAGTGCACGACACGCGGACGACAAACGTGACATCCTCGCTCGCAGAGAAGTCCGTTGCGACTGTCGGTGACGGTGGCGACTGGATCGACTTCTTTGGAGTAACGTCGATGCGATAGAGAGGTCCCTGCACCGCCTGCCACGGGATCGCTAGCACCAGCGTCGAGCGCATGAAGTCAGCGATCTCCGCTTTGTGTGGCGTCGATGATGTGTCTGCGTCAAGATAGTCGACATCTAGCTCTAGCTTGGCATTGTCGGCTACTAGCGAGGCTTCGTCGTCAGAAGGCCACTCCAACGTAAACACGAGGTGAACGACTTCGTTCGGTCTCAACGCCGTGCCTCTCAGTGCGGTGTTTGGGTCCGACGCAAGCTTCGGGACGACCTTGTGGGCGGCCGACGCGTCCTCTTGGCTTCCGAATACCAGGCGGTAGTCACGAATGCGCACGCCGATTTGGTCGTGGCAAGTCAGCGACAGACCGACAAACACCAAAGACTCCACTCGTTTCAATCGAAGCCGGTTTACCAGCGGTTGGAAGACGCGGAACCAGCCCTCGGTGCGTCGGATCTCCGTTGTACTTGCAGCGCTCTCCGCTTCTTGTAATGGCGGAACGGCATCAGAACTTGCTTCCTGTTGAGCTGAGCGACCGACGGCTTCGTGCTGGTACCGGATTTGCGCAGAGAGCAGGACGTCAGGTGGGGCACCACTGTGACTCGCTGATCGAACGGTCGATGTGTCGTCCTTCACAACTAAACCGTCAGTCTGCTCTTCGACTTCGACCGTGATCTTGTACGCCAACGTTTCTCCAGGCAAAATAGCAGGAATCTGAATGATAATCTTGCCATCAGCGACCTCATGTGACGACTCATCTGCAACGACGCCATCTGCAGGCTTCGAAAGCTCCTGTCTTGTAGCACTGCGCAGCCTGATACCGGCGCCGTTGCACTCCTCGCTCACAACTTGCACCTCCAGAATGCCGTTTGTCACGCAATCTTCTCGCGAATGAATCAGCACTTGCACATACTCTGTCTCGGAACCTGGAACGAGCACCGGAGGGCCAACAAGCTCGATGTGGAGTGTACTCTCTCGCTTGGCGATCTCAAACTGGGTTGCGTCCAAGTCTCTTTCAGAGAATAGTCGGAAGGTGTTGCCAGCGAGCACGCACTCGACACCGGTGCAGATGTAATGGCCCACTGGAATGCCTGCTTGGATAAAATCAAGGTCCACCACCGCGCGCTCGTGAAGATACAAGTTGTTCTCTTCCAAGAGCATCTCCAGCCCATCGCTTCCAGAGCTTCGCAACGGACTCGATGAGGACGTTGGTTTCTGCCCATCTCTTTCCATCAGGGCTGGAGTAGGGAGCACAGCCATGTCCTTGCCCAGTTCACTGTCTACTTGTCCGAAGGTTTCGTCGAGGATTGACTTCCTCCTTGAATTCGTGTGCGCCAGCACCAAGCCATCGATACCTTCGCTCGTCAAAGACACTGCAGACGCCGGTTCCCTCCGATTCGTTGCACCGACCGATTCTTCTTCGAGCGCAAAGGTATCCATGCGTGGTGTGCTGTCTCGATCTTGGGCTTTCGCAGCTAAATGGGAATGACTCGAACCGCCAAGTTCGATATTGTGCCAGGCATCATTGCCCTGTGGCGGTGTCTTCTCCGCTTTGGCGAACCGGACGCGAAACTTCTCGACGAGTATGCCAGCGGGGAATCGGTTCGTCACATTGAGCGAGACGCGGATCTCTCCGTGGTCAAGATCGCTGCCTGGAGACTGCATCGTCTCCACGACCACCTTCGGTCGAATCAGCTCCCCCATGTTCATCTTCGTTGGGTTCTCGCCCGCGTCTTCGTGCTCTTGGCTCTCAAGACTTTCTACCAGCGCGTTCATCAGCTGGTCCAGGTAGTCGCGACCAAGCTCCGCTCTCTCCTCTTGGGCCACCTGAAGCATGCTGAAGCATGCAGCAACCGCCTGCCCGGACCGACCTAGCGCCAGCTCTGCGCTGCAAATGTGCCGAACGCAGTCGCCAAAAAGCACCCACCACTTATCTTCCTCGCACTGGCGCGCATGCGAGCGAAATAGCCTCGACGCGCTCTCGAACTCGCGGTGGCGGACGTGGTAGCGCGCGCATTCGCCACCGAGGAAAACCGCGAACCGATGCCGACCGGCCCGCGAAAAGTGCAGCGACGCGAGGTGCGACATCTCCCACACGCAGCGCTCATAGCGCCCGCCTAGCGCACGCGACTCGAACATTTGACGCAGCCATTCGTACCAATGAGTGGACTGGTCGTCCTCTGTGCTCTCGTCCGGCGGTAGCGACGACGAGGCTGTAGGCGTTCCTGAAGGTGACGGACTCGGCGATGAATAGCCGGCTGCATTGCTCGCCGCTGCAAACGACCGGAGTACTCGCCGCGCCAAGTACAGAACGTCTCCGAGATGCCGGGACATGGCTTCAGGAGTGATCGCTTGGGTTGCCTGCGTCGGAACCCTTGCGGACGATACTTGGTAATCGTGGCCGCTCCAAGAGAGTTCGCACGCGTACGCGACCTCTAGGCACGCGCCAACCGCCCACTGGAACGGCTGATGCCACTCGATCATGCCCTCTGTATCGTAGAGTGCGCGCAGATGCCGCAAGAACGACGCGATGAACGTAAGCGACCGCTGCAGCAACGCCGGGAGGTTACCCATCAAGTAGAGCGTGCGGATCTGGCGGCAAAAGCTGTATAGAAGGATCACGCGGGCCGACACGCGGTTGGCGGCAATCGCACGCTGCATCGCCCCAAGGTCGAGCGCCAACTAGAAGCACTCATCATGCACATGTCACGATTGGGGATTCCAACCAAGCACGAGCAGATCGGCAAGGTGGCGAGTCCGTACCGGAGATGTTGTGAAGATCGTGTCAGTCCTCGAGATGGAGATGGCGCTGGAGTTGAGGATCGCCCTTCGCTCGGCGTCGCTCAAGTTGACAAAGATGGCGTCGAGCTCATCCAACTGATCTCGTTTCAATGGTCGATGAGCGCATGCTGTTGAGACACCGCAGACATCTCACTGACACGTACATGGCGGATGGCGTCGTCCTGCAGGTACATTTGCTGGTACATGAGCGCAAGTCGTTCCTTCGCCAGGAAAAACGCGCCAAAGTTCCATCCAGGAGTCGCTCGCTGGGATCCAAACACACAGTTTACACACAACACACAGCCAGGAGTTAGACCAGTTCTAATGGTTAATAGCATCGCGAAGAAGTTGGCTCAGGCCACACCTTGGCGTCCAGGACGCGCAGCTCCTCCTCGTACTGGAAGCACTTGACCTGGAACGCGTCCATGATGCAGTGTCGCAGGCGAAGCAGCAGCTCGCTCCACTGGGACTCGTGCTGCTGCTGCTGGCCGATGACGCTCGAGCCCTCAAGCGTGTCGATCTTACAAATGCGCTCGCCTAGCGACAGACTGGCCGCGACGCTGCCGGCAGCGCTGCCGATCAGCCCGCCGGTTGCAGCGCCAGCCACGCCGAGCAGCCCAGCAGCATTGGCGGCGGCCGACTTTTTGTGCGCAAAGTCCGCGCGGATCTTGTCGAAGATCTTCTTGTAGACGGCGTTCGGCGTGCTGCGGCTGGCGGCGCCGGCCTTGGCGCGCCGCGTGCCCAGCGGTACGTACAGCACCATCCACTCGACCTTGGCCGCGTTCATCGCGTCGATCCAGGCGGACAGGCGGGCCTTGACGGTCGACTTGTACGCCTCGGACTCTTCGCACTTGACCAGGTAGATGCACACGAGCGGCGGGTCGTCGCGCTGCGTCTCGGCCACCACGAAGTTGAGCGGCAGCCTGTCGATCAGCTTGGTCACGCCCATGAGGTTCCGCCACTCAATCGCGCGCAGCGGCAGCCGCTGGGCGAGCGACGGCGCCAGGAACTGCCACACGCCGCCCTCATCCGTGTACCCGACCTTGAGTCCTGCGCAGGCGACAGCTCTATGAGTACTGGCTCAACGAGAGCGCGGGCGGCCGCAAAACAGAGAAAGAGAGGAGAAGAGGAGAAGAAGCAGGAGCTGCACGCACCGGGCGTCAGCAGGTCCTGCGTGAAGTGCGGCGCGATCGTCGAGTAGAGCGACGCCATGCCGCCCTTTTCGACGCTTTACTGTCGAGCTGCAGCACTAAGTACACACAACACATAATTTGACATACTATTTCGATTGATGACTTAGTACTTTACGATTATTCGAGACACCACCATTTTTCGTCGTAATTCCCATGGAGCTTGGCGATGACGGCTCGGTCGCCGGCTAGAGCCTGGGGACGGCGGCGACGGCGCGCGCGAGAAGCGCTAAGCTTTTGCCCTAACGATACACGGTCTGGTCGAGGTGGCTGGCGGACCGCGTCGCCGTCGGCGAATGCGTACACTAGCGCCTGCATGGGCAATAGTTTCGGTATATACGCTGCCGGTTCGGACGGTGCGGATGACCAGGGCGATATGATTGGAGTAGTTGGACGACTCACGCGCTCACGACCACGGCATTCGCCATCCAAGCGCAGGAAGTTGTGCGTTCAGCTGTTGTCAAAGTGGCTCAAGAAGTTGGTTAGTCTAATTGCCAGGTGGGCTTTGATATGTGCGTAACGTTCCGTCCAGGCCACCGCCACCACTCGGATGGTCAGCCGCCACGTCGATCCACGACACCCCCGGCAGCCTGATTCAGCCAGTGGGCCGAGAAATAGACGCTTTGCTTTCACATTAAGGCCGAGATCTTGGTCGTGTCCTGATGACAGTCGGCGACTTCAACGGGTGCAGGTGCCACGTTTTTCAACTTGAAGCCTTGTAGGTACCATGTACCATTCTGTCGATTCCGTGTCACTAGCTGTAAATAACGGCACAATCCCCTCGCAGCTCCTCGCACGGACCGAATCAGATTCGGACAAAGATCCGCTTCAGCCTGTGTCATTAGCCTCCCCCATCCATCCCTCACTCTTCCGACCTCCAACGCCGCGTGTCAGCCGGCATTGCCATTCCCCCCACCCGTAAGTTAAAGCTCCTGCACCGACGAGAAAGGACGGACGGCGGCCCGATGCGCGACGACGTGAGCCCGGACGTGGACTTCGGCGCGTCCGCGGGCGCCGGCGGCGGCCGCTTCCACCAGCCGCACGCGGGCGCCGAGGCGTCCCACGCGTACGCGCGCAAGCTGGACCTGTCGCGGCCGCTGTACGCCATCTCGGGCGTCGGCGCGCTGCTGCTGCTCTTCTCGTCGACCTTCCGCCCGGTCTTCCTCGCGCTCACCATCTGCGGCTACGGCGCCGTGTTCTCGCTGTACCTGTCGCACTGGGTGCTCAGCCGCGACACGGGCTCGGCCGAGATGCGCGAGGTGTCGACGCCCATCCGCGAAGGCGCCGAGGGCTTCCTGCGCATCCAGTACACGGCCATCGCGCGCATCGCCGCGGGCATTGCCGCGCTCATCTTCTTCAGCTACGCGCTGCGCCCGGCCAGCGCGCTCGCCTCGGGCGTCGAGGACCTCGGCAACGTGACGCTCGGCGTGCTCGCGGCGCTCTCGTTCCTCATCGGCGCCGTCTGCTCGGCCGCCGCGGGCTACATCAGCATGTGGGTCTCGGCGCAGTCCAACATCCGCGTCGCGAGCGCCGCGCGCCGCTCGTACGGCGAGGCGCTGCTCATCTGCTTCCGCGGCGGCGCCTTCTCGGCCGTGCTCGACATCACGCTCTGCGTTGCCGGCGTCAGCACGCTCTACATCTCGCTCTACGTGCTCTTCTCGTCGAAGATCAAGCCCACGGAGATCCCGCTGCTCATGGTCGGCTACGGCTTCGGCGCGTCCTTCGTCGCGCTCTTCATGCAGCTCGGCGGGGGCATCTACACCAAGGCCGCCGACGTCGGCGCCGACCTCGTCGGGAAGGTGGAGGTTGGCATCCCTGAGGATGACCCGCGCAACCCGGCCGTGATCGCTGACCTGGTCGGCGACATGGTCGGCGACTGTGTCGGCAGCAGCGCGGACGTGTTCGAGTCGGTCGCGGCCGAGATCATCGGCGCGATGATCCTGGGCGGCACCCTCGCGCGCGAGTCGCGCCTGGAGTACCCGGTCGCGTTCGTCTTCTTCCCCGTCGTGGTGCACGCGTTCGACATTGTCGTGAGCAGCATCGGCATCCTGATGGTCAAGGCCCCCAGCGACGTCGAGGCCACGCGCGCGGGCCACAACCCGATGGGCACGATGCAGGCCGGGTACAACATCTCGCTCGGTCTGGCGCTCGCCGGCTTCGCCTTCACGACGCGCTGGCTGCTCTACAGCGACCGCTACCCGACCGCGTGGTTCCACTTCTTCCTCTGCGGGGTCGTCGGGATGCTCACGGCCTACGTGTTTGTCAAGTCGACGCAGTACTACACGGACTACGCGTACTACCCCGTGCGCAGCATCGCAAAGGCCAGCACAACGGGTCACGGAACGAACATCATCACGGGCATTGCGGTTGGCATGAAGTCGACGGTTGTGCCGACGTTGATGGTCAGTGTCGCCGTCATCTGCGCGTACCACTTGGGAGCGACGTCGGGCATTGGCGGCTCCAACAGCCGCAACGCCGGGCTGTTCGGAACGGCCGTGGCCACGATGGGGATGCTGTCGTCGGCGGTGTTTGTGCTGGCGATGAACAACTACGGCCCGATCGCCGATAACGCCGGCGGCATCGCCGAAATGAGCCAACAGCCCGACTACGTCCGCGACGCGACGGACAAGCTAGATGCCGCCGGCAACGTCACCAAGGCGATCACGAAGGGCTACTCGATTGGCTCGGCCGCGCTGGCGTGCTTTGTTCTCTTTGGCGCCTTCATGGACGAGTTCTCCGAGTTCGCGGGCCGCGAGTTCAAGACAGTGGACATTGCCACTGTCGAGGTGCTGGTGGGCGGGTTGCTCGGCACGATGATGGTGTTTTTCTTCACAGGACTGGCAGTCGCTGCCGTCGGCGACACAGCGGGCGAGGTCGTGAAGGAAGTGCGCCGGCAGTTCGAGGTGTACCCGGGCATCATGGAATACAAGTCCAAGCCTGACTACCGGACGTGCGTGGCGCTTGTGACCGAGGCCGCGCTCAAGCAGATGCGCCTCCCAGGGCTACTCGCGGTGCTCATGCCTGTTGTCGTCGGCGTGGTGTTCCGCGTGGTGCGTGCGCATGTCTTGTACTACGTCGCTTGCAAACGGTTGGCACTCACCTGTGTGCGTCCCTTGTGCAGGTCGGAAGCTACCAGGACAAGCCGCTGCTCGGCGCGGAGGTGCTCGCAGGCTACCTCATGTTCGGCACGGTCACGGGAATCATGATGGCGCTGTTCCTGGACAACGTGGGCGGCGCGTGGGACAACGCCAAGAAGTACGTCGAGCTGGGCAACTTTGGCGGCAAGGGCAGCGAGGCGCACAAGGCGGCCGTGACGGGCGACACGGTGGGCGACCCGTTCAAGGACACGGCCGGGCCCGCGCTGCACGTCGTCATCAAGCTGCTGTCGACCACGGTGCTTGTCTTCGGCCCGCTCTTCGTGTCGCGCGTCGGTGCGTGAGGGCTTTTCCCCGTTGTCGTCGATGCCACCGCGGAGTGCTCGCCTGTCTGTAGCTGTGGTGGTGGTGGGGGGAGAGGGGTCAATCAATGCTCGGCGCTGCGATCAACAAGACGCAAGTCGTTCGCGCAAGTCAGCAAAGCTCCCCTAGTGTTGTTGATCGCGACTCGTTTTCTCGTGAACGACAGGCGAAGCGCTCTTCCGAAGACCAACGGCGAGACCAACGGCGAGACCAACGCCGCTCGCGCTCTTCTTCTAAGTATCTAAATCTCGCACTCGTCTCCGTTTGGTCCGTGATATCTACTTGCTTGCTTGCTCGCTCGCGCAGACGTCCGGCCGGCCGGCCGGCCTACTGGATGGTGAGGAAGCTGCGCACCGCGTTGCGGAAGACGCCGAGCTTCTGCGTGAACTTGTCGCGGTTCGAGGCCTCGAGGTTGGGCTGCACGTCGCTGAAGAGCGCCACGAAGGCCTCGTCGATCAGCGCGCGGTTCTCGGGCGACTGCGACGCGCTCAGCGACTGCTGGTACGCGCCCAACGCGTCCTCGCTGCACAGCGTGAGGCTCAGGATCGGCCGCGACAGCGCCCACTGCGAGTTGGCCTCGCCGTAGACCAAGATGTCGAACAGCGAGCTCAGCAGCGACTGCCACATGCTCGGGTTGGCCGCCACGTGGGCTCGCAGCGCGTGCTTCAACGGCGTGTCGCGCTTCTTCTTCATCTCGTGGTAGTAGAGCGACGCGAGGTGGTCCACGGCCGTGGCGCACTGGGCCGCGATGGCCAGGTCGAGCGCGTTGATGCCCTCGTGCAGCGACTGCACCAGCTGCGCGAAGATGGCGGCGTCGAGCGCCACGACCGACGAGATCTGGTTGCGGAACAGGATCTCCAAGAAGAAAAAGTAGGCGTTCTTGACCTTCGGGTACTGCATCAGGTCCTCGTGCGGCACCGACAGCACGAGCTGCAGCGCGACCTTGAGCGCGCTGTCCAGCGACTGGTCGTTGTACAGCTTGAACACGCCAAAGTTGACGTAGTTGCCGCCGAGCGCGCGGTACAAAATGCCCAGACACAGCGCGATGCCCTTGTACTTTTCGCCGTACGGGTTCTTGCCGACCTGCAGTGGCTGTATCCGGCGCCCGTAGGCCACGACGACGCTGCTCAGCTCGCGGAAGAGCAGGATGCCGTTGGCCGAGCTCTGGTCGAACATGACGCGCTGCGCCTTGTTGTACGCGAGCTCCTGCAGGAACTTGAGCAGCGCCGCCATGGCCGACGGGTGGTCGAACAGCTCCTCGGCCGCGCGCACGAACACGGGGAAGTACGTCGGGTACAGAAAGTCGAAGATGCAGCTGAACGTGCGCCGGTTGTGGGTCTGCTGCACGATGCCCCGCAGGTCGCGGCAGACGCCGATCACGGCCTCGCGCGCCTCGGGCACGCGGTAGCTCGGCGTCTGCATCAGCTTGTTCAGCACGTTCTCCACGGGCTCCATGAACCGCTCGAAGCGCTCCGAGCACTCGTCGAACGCCGTCGTGAACAGCAGGCGAGCGATCGTCGTGTGGAACGTCGTGCGGTGCCGCGTGTTGGCCGGCACCGCCAGGAACGGGAACTCGTCCGCCGTGTGGTGCGCGATCAGGTATTGCACGGTCTCGAGACCGAGCAGCAGCTTCCCCGTCGAGTAGCCCGACGTTATCTCGAAGAAGAGCGTCAGCGTCTTGCTGATCACGACCTCGTCCTCGCCCCAAAACTTGAGGTTGTTGCCGATCTTCGTCACCATCATGTTGACCACGATCGTGTGATCCCCAAAGCCCATGTGCTCGAACATGCGCAGGTACGCCTTGTGCTTGTCCGTGAGCGCCACGTCGCTCAACGACGACATGATAGGAGAGGACGCGCCAGAGCTCGAAGCCGAGCCCGCCGTCGGGGTAGGCGCGGAAGGCATGCCATGCTGCTCGCCAATGTAGCTCTTGCGGAAACTGCTAAAGTAGAACAGCAAGGCGAGCTCGAAGTGGACGCTGGGCTTCTTCTGGCCGCCAGAAGCGATCAGCCGGTGCTCCGTCAGTTGCATGGCGCGAAACACGCGCTGCGACAAGTCCGCGTCGACCAGCTCGTCCCCTGCAGTCGACCCCGACGCATACACCTGCCCGCCAATGATCGACCCAATCACATACACAAGCCACGCGAGCTGGTTCTCCATGGCCTCAAGCTGCTGGTGCGCGGCCCCATCGCTACCTCCACCCCGCTGCTCCAGGATGCTGCACATTTCGGCATACTTGCTAAGGATTGGATCCAGAACTGCCACGACATACTCGCCAGATTGGCGGTAGTTAAAGTGGCACAGTGTCGGCAGCTTCTCGAGCTGCTCGTACAGACCGCCTTCGTCGTCGAGCGGGTTGTCAAGAGTGTCGTCGGCTGCGCATTGCTCGGCCGAGTCGAGGCGCGACTGCACGTACGCTTGGATCACTTGCGGCACGCTGTTGTCGAGGAACGCCGAGGAGGAGGGCGAGCCTGGCGCGGGGTCCGCGCGGACGTAGGGTAGCGCCGCGACCAGGCGAGCCCACAGCCCGAGCAAGTAGTGGGTCGAGTTCTGAGACCACTGCCACTGACGGAACGACTTGACCGTGAAGTCGGGCGTGAGATCCATCCACTCCTCGAACTTCTCGGCCTTCATGAGCTCCGACAGCTGGTAGTTCGACTTGAGCCGGCCGATCAGGCGGCAGAACTCGTGGTAGTTCTGCTGGTCCGCGAGGCCCTGCTGCTTCTGCAGAATCTCGCAAATGCCCGAGACCAGATGCGCCAGGAAGACGCCGCGCTCCTTGTCGGGAGAAAACAGATTGCGACGCACGGACGCGAACAGCATGAGCGCCTCGAGGCACTTGGACGTGTTCGGCGGGTTCGCGACGCCGTAAAAGTCGAACAGCAGCTGAATCGTCTGCGGGTCCTGGATCAGCGGGCGCCAGGTCGTGGGGACTTGCAGCGACCCCGTCTCGTCCGACGACTCGTCCGGGTTGGTGCCGATAAAGTCAAACGACAGGCACTTGATCAGCAGCGCGAGCGCCTGCTCGCCCAGGCGATCCTCCTGGTTGGGCGTCGCGCCGCCAATGTTGTGCAGCTGCAGCTGCTTGAGCGTCGTGAGCGAGACCTGGAAGATGCGCAAGAGCGAGTCCTCGCGGAACGACACGGCGATCTTGCGGTGGAACGTGATGTTGCGGCCGGGCACTGGCGCGTTCATCTCCGTCACGAGCTCGCTCAGGATCTGGAGGCCGATGATGCAGTGGTCCACGGTCGCCTGCAGGAACTTGGTCACCTCGCCCACGATCTCGCGGTGCTGCTCGTCGTCGAACCAGCCGTACTTGGTCAGTCGGCACACCATCTGGATGAGCGACGTCGTCACGAACTTCTCGAGCGACGGACCCTTCTGCGCCAGGTACCCGAGCACATAGTTGCCTGCGAGCACAAGGCACGCGAGATGAAGGAGGTCAGCGGTCCGCGATAGCGCGGAGGAGCCTCGCGCCTATGCAGGTACGTACGGATGTCGACGCGCTGGGGGCCCGTGAAGTTGTTCCAGTGGCTCGTGATGAGCTTCGTGAGGCTGTTGCTGGCCACGAGCAGCGCGTAGGGCGAGCTCGAGTTGTCCAGCACGTACTGGCACTGCGGGATGTAGTCGGCCGAGCTCTGTAGGATGAGCACCGACTGCTGCGCGTGCGCGCGCTCCGCCTCGTTCGCGCTCTCGTACAGCACCTTGCACAGGGCCTCGAGGTTCTGCAGCTGGCTCGCGTCCATCGCTTATGGATATTCCTCGCCGGATAAGAGCCGCTGTGCCGAGTAAGACGCGCGCAGCAGGCGGCGACGAAGGGCTCCTCCGCGGAGATAAGAAGGAAGCGGGGGGAACGACAGGGGGCGGCGCGGAAGGAACTGGCCGATCCGCCACGCGCGCGCTCTCTCAGACACTCAGCGGACAAGGCGCTCGGTATATTGACGCGTCCGCAGCTGGCCTAACGCGCGTGCGGGGGGAGGGCAGGCGGCGAGGGGAGCTCGGCGGCTTCTTTCTCGCCGCACTTTCTCGGATCAAAAGGCAACACTGTTGCTGTTGTGAGGACGGAAGGGCCAGGCGCCACCTTTGGGATACGAAACACCTCGCTCGCCGGGGTTACATCGAGCCATGCGCGTGGACAGGTTTTCCTGTCTAACGGCATACATATAGAGTTACGCGGGGTTACGCGTCGAAAGCGAAACGAAGGAGGAGACACGGCCCGTCAGCAGCTCTCGCCTCCTCCATGGAGTCCTCATTGAGAGAGACCGAGCTGCTCGTGACACTCCATCTGTCTCTTTGTGCGCGACGGCCGTCGATCTCAGCAGGCGCCGTGTCCAAGTCGGCACTGCTCGCTAATACCGAGCCAAGCTCACAAGAACAAAACCTGCAAGATGCGCAGTGACGATCCATTCCCTCGCCTACATATCCACTGCATCGCTGCATCTAAGGCGTGAGCGAACCAGCTCGCCGCTGGTCCTCTGGTAATGCTGGCGGCGCGGCGGTTGCGCGGTCGAAACGCCAGGAAACGAACGCCCGGAGCAGCTCCCGCGTCGCAGGTCGGCCGGCGCTCAGCCCATCCAGCGGTAGCTGGGCAGGCGATTGCCTTCGTCGTCAACCTGGCAGTCGCGGTTGAGGCAGACCCAGATGAGCCCGAGCGTCGACTGCTTGACGCCGTCGTGCGAGCGGATGAACACCGCTCCCTGGTTGCTGCACATGGGGCACGTCACGTCGTAGTCACGCTGCAGCGTCGGGTCGTCGATGATGTCGCCCGGCAGCACGTCCAGCTGGATCCTGGACCCCATTCCCCGCGCGCAATGCCACAGCCACGTGAGCAACGACCGAGGGGTCGAGACGATCGCGGCGCGGCGTACCGGGTGTCCTTGACGAGCTCGTTCGCATAAATACAGTTCTCCTCGACCTCCTCGGACTGCCCGCAGTTCCGGCACCGGAACATCAGCCGGCGGATCTCGCGGTCTTGGCTCGGGTACAGCATGTTGTTGCTGGGGCGAGGCAGACAGACCAGTCCGAACACACACGCAAGCGCACTCGTTAGCATTGTACGCCCCGTCCTCCTCTTCGCCCGCCCCTAACGCCTCCGCTACGGCGCGCAGACGTGCGAACCCTATAAGTGCTATGCACGCACCACTCGCGGCAGAAGCGCATGCCCGCGGCCGCCATCGTGTCGTCTCCTTCCTTCCCGCGAGCAGCACGCCCCACCAATTCGTCGACCCGCTCCCTTCGAGCGAAGTTTCAGAATGGGACAGTGCCAGCCAGGAGTCACTAATGCTGTGTCTCGCAACTGTGACGCACACCAAGAATTCAACTCATAACCGCAATCATATCAAAGCTCGATACTATCAATATTTTTGCAATTTAGAAATGTTAATTGACTAAGTAAATTTTAAGCTGATGTTTTATGCAAAGATAGAAACGATTTACGACGAGCGTAAATCCGATAAATTGAAATTATAGCACATAATTCTAACATATTATGCTGCATATGGTATTTGTTTGTAAAAGGTTAAGTTATATTTGTTCATGCTCATTATTGGTACCGTATTCCTCATGTTGAGAACAGCAAATCACAAGAGATACAACTGATTATTAGCCAATCAGACCCTTGTATTTTGACCGTTGCACACGCTCATGTTAAAAGATACACTGACTTCTCGAGGAAAAATACTGAGCGACAA
>JAADXX010000940.1:0-10339 GCA_023338025.1 Phytopythium oedochilum
CCTCTGGAGGGAGGCTAAGTACTTGCGTTTTGTAGTGATCCGCCAGTTGGCGGCGCAGGTCGTGTTGTGCTGCAAATGTGTGGCTGAGCTACAGTCTCTCAGTCTTCGATTCGCGTTCGACCAGGCACTGAGCGTCCCGCCTGGTGGCCCACACCGGGCGGGACGGCTCGAAAAACGAGTCAAGACGACCGTCGTGGAAGCCAGCCAGCCACCGGGAGCACGTGGAGTCCGACCGTCCACTCGGTTGGGCGTCAAGATTGACGGCGCGGCTTCGACAGCCGCGCCCAGCTGGAGATGCCAGCAGTCGAGGAGCACTCGAAGCCCAAGACGCGCAGCTCGACAGCGACTACAACGACGCTCGCGTGGCTGCACTCTTGCTCGAGACGCGCCTAGCGGTCGACTCGCACGCGGATTCAGAGGATCAAGAGTCTTGATTCAAGACGCCTCACCCGCTTCGGCCGCGTCAGGAAGCCAGCCCAACGCTGGCGCAGTGCGTCTGCGCTTCAACCGATGTGACTCCAGCGGATTGCCAGCAGCATCGACGCAGTCGGTATGTGGGGGTGCCTCCCCCCAGGAGACCTGCCAGCAGTGAGCTTCGGCTCGCTGCGGTGTTATAGGCCCAAGGAACCTTCCAAGGATAGCTTAGCGATAGGATATTCATAAGAGGCGTTTGCTTGCAGCTTCAACTCGTTGATACTACCATCCGCGCACTCCCCTAGAGGCCACGATACTTGAGAACGCTTGCTTTCTCTCTGCGCACCCTGACGCTTCGTACGTTTCCTGGGCGTCTCGGAGCTGGCGGCTGTCCGTGCCCAAGTCCACAGCAAAGGCGCGTTAGTCAGAGGAACGACCGAACTTCGATGCATGACGCATCGAAGCGCACCCAAGGGCCTGGATCCGCTCGGTGCTCGGTGGGTGGGTCGAAAAGTACTTGAACTTCGCGGCTCGGTTGCCGGCCTCCAGCTGGCCGAGCGCCGCGTTCATCTGGATGCTCGCGCGCGGGTCGTAGCACGCCTTGGCCATGAGCTTCAGCCCGATCGCGTCAGCCTCGAGCTCCAGCTTCCGGGAGAACGGCAAGTCGACGGCGAGCTTCACAACCTGTAGCATGTGCGTGAGACGTGGCGAGGAGCTGTATGCAACTTCTGCATCCCGGGATCCTGGAATACTCGACGTACCAGGTCGCTGAGCTGGCCGAAATCGGGAAAGAAGAGCGCGACAAAGCCGTAGACAAGCAGGTAGAGCGAGATCTTCTCGGCGCCATGGCCTGCAGTAAAGTCGTCCTTCGATGTCAGAAAGTCGCTTGTCCAGAACCGCTCGATCGACAACGTACGAGCAATCCCATGGGCTGCCTCGTGGAACAGCACGGCCGCGAGCGTGTCCTCGTTACTGAGCACCTTGAACAGCCCCGTATGGACAAACACCTTGCCACCTGCGGTCAGGAGTAGCCGCTGTCAGCTAAGGATCGTAGTCGCTCGACCGCTTGGCCACAAGACATACCTGGGAGACAGAAGGCGTTCGGCTCGCTGGCCTCGATCACGTGGAACTGCCACTGCATGAACGGCGCGTCCGCCTCCTCTTGGATCTTGCGACCAACCCGCAGCACAGCTCGAGCCATCTGCGAGTACCACCACGCAGTTAGCCACTCTTAACAGCGCATCCACGCGAGTACGCTTGCGAGTACCGGGTGCGAGGCCGGCAAGACACGCGACTTGGTCAGAATCTGCTCGTACGCGCTCTGGCCGAGCTGCTCCTCGTGCTCTGCCACCCCAGAGCATCGGTCAGTCGCGAGGACTTCGACACTGCAGCGACAAAACGAAAGGAGGCCGTACCCGGAGACAGCAGCATGAGTCTGCGGCGGCCAGTCAGCTCCATGGTCTCGACGTGGCTGGCAACATACACTACACAAGGCAAGTTCGCTGCGCTTAGAACCGCCGTGGCGGGCGAGTTACACGAATAGGACGCGTCGGTACCTCCGCCCAGCGCCGCCGAGCCGACCACCACCGCCTTCACTCGGCGTGGCGCTCGCTCCCAGTCGTCGCGGAGCCGCCGCCAGCGACTGCGCGGCGCGCTAACGCGGCGCAGCATCTTCGCCGTTTCCTTTTCAAATGCTGTCTTGTGGGAATTCGATAGAGTTCGACTTCAAAATAGCATTGGAAGCGAATCAACCGACGATGGTCCTCGTGATCGACGTCGATGGTTCAGCGAGCGGGTGAAACCGGTTGGGATCGCGTTGAGACATGCGACTCCGACGAAGGCCGTAATCTCCAACGCAGCTTTTGATTTCGCTGGCCGTTTCCGTGGCTATTTCAGAGCGATCGCTCTCAAGCACTGCGTCGGTGCAAATATCACATCTAGCCTGGCTGTGTCGTGGTTCAGAATAGCCTTCCTAATGCCGCTGAGCGCGTTTGGCTCCGCCCATCGCTATCGTCGGGTCACATTTCCTTTTCGGGCAGCAGCCGCAGCCCGAGACCTGGACCACAAGCAGCGAACCTTCTCCACCTTGCTGTCGCTTCTGGTCGCCGTACCGTCGAGTTACTGCTGCTGTTCAGGACCCCGAGTGCACTTCTCACGCCACACGTGACGCGCCATGGCGGGCGACACGCCGGACAAGCTGGCTGTGAAGCTTCCTGCGAGGAAGGTCACGTTCTTGACGCATTTGATGACGCTGTTGTGGAAGAACGCGATCTTGAAGCGCCGCCACTGGGTCGCGACGATCTGCGAAGTGGTCCTGCCAGTGCTCTTCATCCTGCTCATGAGTGCGCTCAAGAAGCTCACAACCGACGTCGACGTGCCGTCAGGGTGGAGCGACGCGTCCGCTTCGAGTTGGGACGACACAATTGGCACTTCATACTCGCTGTTGCTTCCTTATGGGTACTGGTCGGGCTCGCTGGGTATTCCGAGCGACTTCCCAGCCACTGAATCGACCCACTTCAGCCAGGCCGGCAAGTTCCTGATCCAGGAGCCGTCCATGTCGGGGCTGCTGATGTATCTAGCTCTGAAGATGGTCAAGGAGATGACCTATGACATCAGCAAGTCGGCCCCAACGGATCTCGACAAGGCGTGCTTCTACTCGGTCGGCTTTTTTGGCAACGTCAACACGGACTCATCGGCAACGCACGCGATCCCGACGCAGTGCCAGTCGAAAATCACGCCATACAAGCTCGCGATAGCGCCGGACACGCCGTTCACGCGCAACTACTTCTTCGAGACCATGAAGCTGTGGTACCCCCGCGTGGAGATCTCCAATCACACTGTGGGCGTGTGGAACGAGCGCGCTGCCATCCCGGCGTTCGAGGACTCGGTTGTGTTTTTCGAGACTGAGGAAGCGCTCGAAGGGCACATCGGTAAGATGACCTACGGCAAGGACTTTGACGTACCGAAGATCTACGGCGCCATCATCTTCGATGAGTATCCGGACGGAGATGCCATCGGTACATACTCGTCGATCGAGTACTCGGTGAGGCTGAACGCAACGCTGGGGCGAGGAGGCTCCTCCGGGGCGGTGCCTCGAACGCTCGGCGACCCGGCGTTTGAGTCGCCCTTCCGTCACGATATTAGCATCGACACGATGAACACGTACGCGCTCCAGGGGTTCATGACGCTGCAGACCCTGGTCACGCGGTTCGTGAACTGCATGCCGGTGTGGGACGCTGCGGCCCAATCGACCAATGGAACTTGCCAGCACGAACTTTCTGTCGCCAAGACAGACACGGTCAACGACGAGCGACTCTTCCAGACACTGCAACGCGACTTCATGATCGACATGGGCTTGCCGTATCTGTACTCGGGTACACCGACAAGCATGAATGCAGAGTTCCTCGAAATGGACGACAGCTCCAAGGAGGCGCTGCTTCGGCCGCTACGACAGGCACCACAGCCGTACTTTGGCTCGACGGTTGCACCGTTCCCGATCGAGAAGTACGTGTCAGCGCCATTCTACGACAGTGTCAGCAACGTGTTCCCGCTCGTGTTCATCCTGGCGTACCTGTACGCTGTTTCGCGCGTGCTGGTCGTGCTGATTCAGGAGAAGGAGACGCGATCGCGCGAGTACATGAAGATCCTGGGCGTGGACGAGAACACCATCATCCTGTCGTGGTACCTGACGTATTTCGCCATCTTCCTCGTCGGCTGCGTGCTCCAGGCCGTCGTCAGTAAGGCGGGGCTGTTCGCCAACAGCGACTCGGTGCTTATCTTCATCTTCTTCTTCCTCTTCAGCATGAGCGTGCTGGCCTTCGGGTTCCTCGTCAGCACGCTCTTCTCTCGCTCGCGGACGGGAGCGTTCGCCGGCATGGTGCTCTTCTTTGTCATGTACTTCGTGTCGAGCGGCTTCTCGGCCTCTTCCAGCAAGCACTCCAAGGGTGGAGCGTGCATCCTCTCGCCTGTCGCTCTTGCGTTTGGAGTGCAGTCTCTCGCTACGGCAGAGGCATCCGGTGTCGGCATGAACTTCGGCAACGCTCGCACCGAGTCCAACAACTTCAGCTTCGACGTCTCGCTTGGTATGATGCTGTTCGACACGATCCTGTACACTTTGGTTGGGCTTTACCTCGAGCGAGTCATCCCGCGTGAGTACGGCACGGTCGAGAAATGGTACTTCCCGGTCCAGCCGAGCTTTTGGGCTCGCAAAATCTCGCATAAGGTTGGTGATGCAGTCTACACCAGCACTGTCGCTCCCGCCGACAACGAGTCCTCCAACATTGAGCCAGTGAGCCATGAGTTGTTGCAGCAGGAGCGCACGGGCGACGCACTTGTGATTCGCAACATCAAAAAGGAGTTCATCGTCCCTGGTGGCATCAAGCGAGCCGTCAGGGGCGTCAGTCTCGCCATGTACCGCGACCAAATCACCTGCTTGCTGGGGCACAACGGCGCAGGCAAAACGACACTCATCTCCATGCTCACGGGTATGATCGCGCCGTCCGATGGCGACGCGTTCATCCACGGACACTCACTGACCCGCGACATGCACGAGATCCGCAAGTCGCTCGGCCTCTGCTTCCAGCACGACGTCCTGTACGCTGAGATGACTGTCGAGGAACATCTCAAGTTCTACGGTCGGCTGAAGGGCTACCGCGGTCGAGATCTCCACGATACCGTGACCACGAAGATTCAGGAAGTTGGGCTCACGGAGAAGCGCCGCGTGTTTGCCGGGTCATTGTCTGGCGGCATGAAGCGCAAGCTGTCTGTGGCAATCTCGCTACTTGGCGACAGCTCTCTGGTGTTCCTTGACGAGCCCACGTCTGGCATGGATCCATACAGTCGACGCAGCACGTGGGAGATCCTTCTCAACAACCGGCAGAACCGCGTGGTGGTGCTGACGACGCACTTTATGGACGAGGCCGACATTCTCGGCGACCGGATCGCCATCATGGCCGAGGGAGAGCTCCGCTGTTGTGGGTCCTCCATTTTCCTGAAGAACCGATTCGGCGCGGGGTACAACTTCACGCTCGTCAAGCGCGAGACGTGTGACGACCAGAAGCTGACCTCCGTCATCACCAGTCGAATCCCAACCGCCAAGATTCTCAGCAGTGTTGGTGCTGAGATCGCCTTCCAGCTACCAGTCGATGGATCGAGCGAGTTTTCAGGTTTGTTTGAGGAGCTCGATGCTCGTTTAGACGAGCTTGGCGTGCTTTCGTACGGCATCTCTGTTACTACGCTCGAGGAAGTATTCATCAAAGTAGCGGAAGCCGGAGACGAGGCCAACCAGCACACACTCAAGAAGGACGGGACACCTGAAGTGGCATCCGGGTCGAGCAGCGGTCCAATGATCGCCAACTTGACAGGATGGTACATGTTCGTCGTACATCTATCGGCTTTGCTGCTCAAGCGCTTTCGCATCGCCAAGCGCGACCGTCGCGTCGTGCTATTCAGCGCGGTGCTTCCCGTGACACTCCTCGGCATCGGTCTCGGCATTCTCAAGTCTAGCGCGCTCACTAAGGCGGATGTCAAGCTCGCTCTGACAACTGATGGACTGCGTACAGGCGCTGAGAATACCGTCCCGTTCTTCTGTCATGAAGATTCCAGTGGATGGTGCTCTGACACAATGGTATCCCTCTTTACGGGCGGCAACGCCCACCAGTTCACATCTTCTGACATCTCCAGCCCTCCTTACGACTCGTCCGTGGCGCCTCCCGCTACCTACACGGTCTTCAACGTCTCCTACGCTTCGACGGACCTAGAACTAGCCGACCCTGACGGCTACTGCCTGCGCATGGGTGAGAAGGTGTACCAGCGCGCGTTTGGCAAGACGGATGCAGACATGGATACCAGCTCGATGACTCCTGTGACTGGCCAGTACGGCGCGTACCTGGTGCACGGCTCGGGGGATGATCGAGTGTTCGGCTACCATATATTCGTCAATACGACCGCATCCCACGGCGCAGTGATCTTCAAGGCACTGATCGACCAGGCGCTGTACCGGTTCATGGCAGTGGTCGGCGACCCTGACGCAACGAGACCCGACATCTCGCTGAAGGTGAATTCGTACCCGCTGCCGATGTCGGCCGCGACGAAAGCCATATTCGGCTCGTTCCTGGCATTCACGGCCTGCCTCTTCGTTGTGATCGCATTTGCGTTCTTCCCGGCGTCGATCGTCACGTTCCTCGTCAAGGAGAAGCAGGCGGAGCACAACTCCAAGCACCAGCAACTCGTTTCGGGCGTCAGCCTGCCGGCCTTCTGGGTGTCAAACTACCTCTGGGACCTGCTCACATACGTGATTCCATTCATCGCGGCCATCATCATGATCAAGGCGTTCAACATCTCGGCGTTCACAGGCGATTCCGCGTGCGTGAGCTGCACCGAGTCCACGTATGGCGCCGTCGTGCTGCTCTTCATTCTCTTCGGACTCGCGATTTGCCCTTTCACGTACGTCATGTCGTACTTCTTCAAGGATGCCGCGTCGTCCCAGACGTACACTATCATCGCCAACTTTCTGCTCGGCGTTGTGCTCATGGTCGTGTCCTTCATCCTGGACGTAGTGTCTCAGTCCAGCAAGGACGCGAACCGCGTGCTCAAGTACTTCTGGCGGCTCTCGCCTCTGTTCAACCTGGGCAATGCTCTGCTCAATCAGAGTCTCAACGAAATCACCTCGTCGATGGGCCGCTCGGCCGGGAGGACCAGCGCGTTCGATATGGACATCATGGGCTGGGAGCTGCTCTACCTCGCGCTCGACGCGCTGGTCTTCTTCGCTCTCGCCGTCGGCATTGACTTTATGTTGAGCTTCCCTAAGATCAAGGCAATGGTCTTCAAAGACCCGTGGATCCCAGAGGCTCCGCTCGAAGACGAGGACGAGGACGTCAGACGGGAAGCCGAGCGCGTACAAGCAGGCGGAGCAGACGGTGACGCCGTCAAAGTGGCTCGTCTCCGAAAGGTGTACAAGGGCAACAAGGTGGCGGTGCGCAACCTCTCGTTCGGGCTCCCCAAGGGCGAGTGCTTTGGCTATCTAGGCATCAACGGCGCGGGCAAGACGACCACCATGAAGATGATGACGGGCGATATCATACCGACATCCGGCGCTGGCGCGCTAGGAGGCCTCGACATCCTGTCACAGCAGATCGAAGTGCGGCGCCTGATCGGCTACTGTCCGCAGTTCGACGCGCTGTTCGAGCTGCTGTCGGTGCGCGAGCACCTGGAGCTGTTTGCTAGCATCAAGGGCGTGCCGCGCTCCGAACTTGGCACGACCGTCCGCGGTCTCATGCATCAGATGAACCTGGACGACTTTGAGCACAAGCTGGCCGGCACGCTGAGCGGCGGCAACAAGCGCAAGCTGTCGGTCGCCATCGCGCTGATCGGGTCGCCGCCGATCATCTTCCTCGACGAGCCGTCCACCGGCATGGACCCGGTGTCGCGGCGCTTCATGTGGAACGTGATCGCGCAGATCTCGACGCAGCGCAAGGAGTCGACGATCATCCTCACGACGCACAGCATGGAAGAGTGCGAGGCGCTGTGCACGCGCGTGGGCATCATGGTCGGCGGTCGGCTGCGCTGCCTCGGCAGCATCCAGCACCTCAAGCACCGGTTCGGCGACGGCCTGATGGTCGAGCTCAAGCTCGAGCAGGCCGGCAACTCGCAGGTGCAAGAGCGCGTCGCCGCGGCGTTCCAGGGCGTCCCGCACTCGTCCAAGTCGCCAAGAGACGACGCGCCGGTCAACGGAGACTCGACGTTCGCGAAGGCCGAGCTCCGCGCGAGGTGCGGGCAGCTCGGACACGCTGACTGGGCCGACAAGATCACCATGGGCCACCCGACTGGGTACGCGCTCGCGACGGCGATGGAGCGCGACGGAGCGCTGCGGCTCGGGATGCTGACGGCCTGGTGGATCGCCGAGGAGCGCTTCCTGTCGCTGGACGGGTTCCTGCGCGGGTGCTTCGGTGACGGCGGCAGCGGCGCGAGCAGCGGCGCGTTGCTGCTCGAGCGCCAGAACGACACGTGCCGCTACAAGCTCCGGGGCAGCAAGGAGCAGCTGCGGCTGGCACACGTGTTCCGGCAGGTCGAGGGCGGCAAGCGCGAGCACCACGTGCGCGAGTACGCCGTCTCGCAGACGACGCTCGAGCAGATCTTCAACAACTTTGCGGCCCAGCAGAGCGAGGAGAAGGGCGTCGCGCGAGGCATGGCCCAGTGAGAGCTCGCCGGAGTTCAGCATGAGCGTGAAGGCAGCGAGTGCCTAATGGATCACACAAACGCGGCTTTTAGATGATCGATCGGCGCTGAGAGTGCACCTTTGTACGGTAATGGGTGCTCATCACCCCGATGAAGGTCTCCGATGACATTGCATTTTGCACCAATCAGAGGAGGATTTAGTAGCTTGTGCGGGATCGGATTGGCTACTCCCACGTTGACGCGTTTCAGGCTTGTTTCTGTCGACAGCGGTGCACTTAATCTAGGCTTTTAATCTGTACACACGGATTAACACCCTATATGAAGGAGATAAGTCAGATATTCGGTGCATGAGAGCCTTCATCTAGTATTATAATATACAAACACGGTTTAACACCCTAGATTAAGGACGTTTTACCGCGCGATACTGTACTTGAAGAGCGAAGTCAGACATTCAGTGCATGAGAGCCGAGGTTACTCCCTTGCCCATCCGCAGCGTCGCAGCGTGATTCCCGTCGGCGTGATTGCCAAGCGGCCGGGTGCCCGTGCCGCCTGGTCGGCTGGCCCACTCGGAATCTCGCCCTCGCGCACACAGTCGCCTGGCTCGTGTCGCCTGCCGCGAGGACTCGGGATGAAGAGCCTGCAGGAGCACCTGCTGGTGCCCGTCGACGAGTCGGCGGGCCAGCGCGCGCAGCTCGTGTACGCGCCTCGCGAGCACGAGACGCTGATCCCGTACGCCTTCTCCGCGGCCCGCCTGGCGCTCTACGTGCTGCTGGGCCTGGCCTCGTGCGGTCTGCTCTTCATAGTGTCGGTCTGGTTCCCTCGGCTGTTCACGATCGTCAGCCGCGCGCGCCTGTCGCCGGAGGAGGTCGGCAAGGCCGACTACATGCTCATCCTGGTGCACGAGGACGGCCTGCGGTCGCAGTGGGTGGAGCAAAAGGTCCACCGCCAGCAGACCGCGAGTGACACGGCCCTCCCGTGGGTCTGGTTCGAGTTCAAGAAGCACCGCTACGTGTTCAACGCCGACAAGAACGCGTTCGAGCGCTACATCGCGTCCGTGAACGAGAGCCTTGCTGTCATTCGCGACCGGCTGGGCGAGGGACTCGACCCGAGCGCCGTGGCCGCCAAGACCGAGCTGTTCGGCGCCAACCGCGTGGCGATCGACCAGCCGTGGATCCCCCTGCTCGTGTTCTTCAAGGTCATGCACCCTTTCTACCTGTTCCAGATCTTCAGCGCTGTCGTGTGGTTCTTCCAGGACTACACGGTCTACGCCATTGTGATCCTCTGCCTCTCGACCGTCTCGCTCACCTACGAGACCTACGCCGAGGTGTCGAACAGCAATCGCTTGCGCGGGATGGTGCACAGCGACAACGAGATCGCGGCCGTCCGGAGCGGCGCGATGACCACGCTCCACGAGACGGACCTCGTCCCAGGAGATATCGTGATCGTGTCGGAAGGACCTGTGTGTGCCGACATTCTCCTTCTGTCGGGTGCGTGCGTTGCGGACGAAGCTTCGCTCACTGGCGAGGCGCTGCCAGTCAACAAGGAGCCTGCTACTTGCTCGGACCGGGTGACGGAAGCCATCGCCAGCTCGCAGTTCAAGGCGTCGTACCTGCACGCTGGGTCGCACGTCACGCGCGTGCGCGAAACCATGGGCGAGTGCAAGGGCGTGGTGCTCAGCACGGGCTTCTCGACGGGCAAGGGCGAGCTCTTCCGCAGCATCCTCTTCCCCAAACCCATCACGTTCGAGTTC
>JAADXX010000941.1:0-10331 GCA_023338025.1 Phytopythium oedochilum
AATGGCGACCACGAGGACCTGGCAGAAGACCACGCAGAAGCGCCAGTCCCAGCCGAGACCGTACTTCTTCGCGGTGAACGCGCCGGCGACCGTCAGCGCGGCCGTGAGCATGTTGGCGATGCCGCTGTTGAGCGGCGTGACCACACGTGGTAGGGGTCAATTGCGGGTCCACGTTGGCCAACACATTTGTGCGGTGTGTATCAAGAAGAAGCCGATGAGTGCTTGAGCAGGATAGCGTTCACGATGCGGCCGTTCCTTTCGACGGACGAGCGCACGAACACGTCGCTGGCGCCGTTGGGTCGCGGCCGTCTTGCCCCTCGTGATGCCGTGCGCACGCTCAAGGTCTGGGAACTGCGGCAGGTCGACCGAGTGGCTGAGTTCGTAGCCGACAAAGTCTCCGTTGGTGCGCAGCAGCGTGCCGGTCAAGGCCAGGAGCAAGAAGTTGCGCGCGCACGAGCTGGCGCAGCATCGGGATGGGCTCGCCCACGACCCAGCGGAGGCCCAGGAAGCGAATGTGCTCCTTGGCCGTCGGCCCGACGATCTGCGCCAGCACAGCGGCCTCGGACAGGTGGTTGTTCTCGAGCGTCGCCTTGAGCCGCGTGTCCTGAACGTTCAACGCGCCATCGCCGTAGAGGACGTAGCCCATCGGAACGTCGATCGTCCCGGCGCCGACAGTCAGCGTCGGCTTGGTGTACTTCGCGTCGCCCGCCACGCACGCGTTCACGACACGTGCGTGTCCGCGATGGTGACTGTGTCTTCGCTGCTGCTGCTGCTGCTGGTGGTGGTGGTGCTGGCGGTGCCGACACTGCTGCTATAATGCTGCTGCTGTAGCTGGCAGTAGTCGTACGGCTCCTGCTGCTGCGGTGGCTGCAGCAACACGTCGAGCTCGGCTCTCCATCATTCTCGTCCGCCGCTGCCAAGCCCCTTTACAGTCCTGCACTTCCACTTCGACACCCTTAATATTTGGTAACTTGCAACATAACATGACCTGAAAAATTAACTATCTAATTTGACAAGATATTGGTCTTTACAGAATGTATGTACCTGAAACAATGTATACATCCCACAGTGGCGGTGCAGGACTGTTACTTTTATTGCGAAGCACGGTACTCTCCCTGCCAGATTCCGAAAAGGCGACGGCGTTCCCACGGCGGAAAGCGTGAAAATGGCGCCGCCCGGAAGCATCCGCGCGAGTCTCGGCGGCGTCGCTCCGGCCACGGACGCCGACGCGGACGCCGGCGCGCTGGCGGCACAGTGGGCGGCGCTCCGCGCGCGTCGCTGGCGCGACGGCCGCGCGCTGACGGCGCACGTGCAGGACCTGGCACTGGCGGCGGGCAAGCGCGTACGCGTGGCCACGAGCGGTGGCAGCTACAAGAAGTTTGTGTGCGCGGACGCCGCACGCTGCGCCTGGGTCGTGCACGCCGTCTGCGCGCGGCCGCGGCGCTCGGTGGGGGCGGCTGCGGACGCGAAGGAACAGGAGCAGGATAACGGCGCCGGGCGCTTGTGGCACGTGACGTCCGGGTCGCTGGCGCACGCCGCGGGCTGCGCGAGCCGCGCCAAGCCGACGGCGCGGCAGCTGCGGCGCAGCGCGCTGCTGCAATCGGTCGTGCTGGGCGACGCGCGCGTGTCGTCGGCGGCCATCGTGGCGCAGCTCAAGGCGCACGGCGGGCTCGAGTGCAGCAAGAGCATGGCGTACAAGGCCAAGACGGACCTGCTGGACGCGCTCGAGGCGCAGCAGCGCCGGCAGCGGCGGCGCCGGCCAAGCGCAGCGGACGCGGACGCTGACGCGGCTGCGGACGCGGACCCGGATGCGGACGGGGGCCGAGACGAGCGGGTGGAGGAGGGCCCGCTGCCGACGCCGAGCGTCGCGGCGTCCGTGCAGAAGCTGCCGGGCTTCCTGGAGCAGATGGCCTCGCTGAACGCGCACGCGTCGAGCGCCGTCGAGCGCGACGAGCGCGGGCAGTTCGTGCGCGCGGTGCTGGCCATGGACCCGAGCTGCGCCTGGCACGCGCAGGGCGTGCTGGCGCTGGACGCGCTGGACACGCGGCACCCGCTGTACAGCGGCGCACAGCTGCTGCTGCTGCTCGGCCGCGACGGCAACCTGCAGCCGATCGTGCACGCCGCGGCGCTGGCGCCGAGCGCGGCCGCGAGCCACTGCGCGTGGTTCCTGGACAAGCTGCTCGCGCACGGCTTCCCGCTGCGCCGCTTCCCCGTGTTCGTCTCGGCCAAGTGGCTCGCGGACGACGCGGCGGCGCCGCTGCTGGCGCGCACGCTGCCGCACGTGCTGCTGAGCACGCGCAGCGTGCTCGACGACGTGCTGAGCGCGCGGCACGGCGTGGCGGTCGCGAGGGAGGACGAGGCGCTCGTGTGGCAGGCGCAGCGCGCCGAGAGCGAGAGCGAGTTCCTCGAGGCTCTCGCGCGGCTCGGCCAGCGCAACTTTGCGGCCGCGCACTGCCTCAAGACGGCGCTGGACGCGCGCCGCTGGGCGCTCTTCCCACACGTGACGGCGCGCCAGCTCTACGGCTGGCAGACGACGCAGATCGAGGCCGTCCGCTTTGACGGCGACAGCAGCAGCGACAGCAGCGGCAATAGCAGCGGTAACGACAGCAGCAGTGCCGAGATGGCCGCGCCGTCGACGCAGCCGACCAGCCAGCTGCCGTACGAGTGCTTCCAGTCGCTCGCGCTGTACCTCATGAGCCAGTCGTTCGCGCGGCACGAGTGCGCGGTGCAGTGGACGCGGGAGCAGCGCGTCGTGACGCCCGCGGCCGAGCGCCTCATGCAGCAGCAACTCGCGCGCGCCGGCGAGTACAGCGTGGTGCTCTCGACGCCGCAGCTCGCGTTTGTGTGGAACGCCAGCGCGCCGCAGGTGCGGCAGCGGCGCGTGGACCTGCAGCACCGGACCTGCACGTGCGCGCTGCGCCTGCAGCTGGGCGTGCCGTGCCGCCACACGCTCGCGGCGCTGCGCAAGCTCGAGGAGCACGCCATGCTGGCGCCGAGCGCCTTCGAGTTCTTCGACGAGTGCTACCTCGTGCGCAACTACGCGTCGGCCTTCCAGGGCCGGTACCTCGAGCTGCCGCTGGACGAGACCGTCGCTCGCGACGAGACGCTGCACCCGCCGCAGCTGGCGATGGCGGCCGCGAGCGGAGCGGCGCTGCGGGCGTTAGCCGACAGCGGCGGCGGGCCGACGCAGCAGCAGCCCGCGGCCAGGGCGAGGAAGCGACGGCCGCGCCACAAGCCGGCGCACGAGCGCAAGCGCGGCTTGTACAAGTGCCACCGGTGCCAGCGCGCCGAGGGCCACAACCGAGGCACGTGTCCGTACGCCCTCGAGCCGCTGGCCGAGTGATGGCGCGCGCAGTCTGGATGGGGATCTGCTGGACGAGGTTGATTGGTAGGAAGGAGTTGGAAGTGGATTCGCGTGTGATAAATATCCGTCTACTTGTACTGGTGCTACCTGCTAGTTGGTCCGCTAGACGCCGGCGCCGTCGCCACCGGCGCTAGAGCTGCTCGGCGTTGAGCGCGGCGTGGTCGACGCAGTAGTAGCCGTACTTCTGGTAGGAGCGGCGGCTGCAGCCGTCGAGCTTGCAGCGGTTGCCGCCGCCGTGGGCCCAGCAGAGCCCGCCCTGGGTCGACACCTTGGTGCAGTCGGGCACCTCGCAGATGCGGCCGCCGCCGTGCGACCAGCAGTGGCCGTAGCGCTTGGCCTTGCGCGTGCAGCCGGCGGTGGAGCACGTCTTGTAGCCGCCGTGCTGGAAGCAGCGCTTGTACAGCTTGGCGCGGTTGGCGCAGCCCGCGACGGTGCAGCGCGAGCCGCCGCCGTGGCGCACGCAGCAGCCGCGCGACACGGCGATGTTCTTGCACCCGTCCACCTGGCAGGGCGGCGTGCGGGTCTTGCGGACGCGCGGCTTGGCCGCCGACGGCTTGGCCGCCGAGTCGCTCGACGCGGACGAGGAGGCTGCGGCCTCGGCGTCCGTGTCATGGTGGTGGTCATGGTGGTGGTGCTCGTGGTCGCTGCCGTCCTCGTCCATCTCCTCGTCCGACGAGGAGGACGCGCTGGTGCTCTCGAGCGCGTCGTGGCAGAGCGCCGAGAAGGAGAAGACGCGCTTCTTGGCGAGGCCCGCGGCGCCGCCGCTGGCCTTCTCGAGCGGCGCGATGCACGAGCCGAGCAGCATGAGCGATGACGCGTAGGCGGCCGCGTCCGACGCCACGGGCGACAGCCGCTGGAAGAGCGCGGGCGGCGACATGGGCGCCGCCGCCGTCCGCTCACAGCTCTGCGCCTCGCCCGCCGGGTTGAGCAGGAACGAGATGGTCGACTTGGACGTCATGGCGCGTATCCGATACTAGGACTATCGATAGGACTAACGAGTCACGACCGACGTGCGCAGGCCGAGGAGAGTTGGGGAATGAGCTCTGGCTCGGCCGCCGCCATGCAGCAGGCCCAGGGACCGAGACAGCGCGCGAGAGCCGACAGCAGAGCCGCGCGCGAGCCCAAACGGCCGCCGTGGACGCAGAGACGGGGGCGGGAGGGCGCATGGGCGTGCGGGGCGCGTGGCTGCGGACCAATGGCGACGCATTGCGGGACGCGAAGGATGGACAGCTACACACCCTCAGAACTCGGGCATTTCGCGTGCAATAAGATCGTCAGGAAGTCAGCGCTAGGGCTGGGGGTGAGTTTGGGTGGTGCGAAATATACAAACGCCAAGTGACTTGACTGGCGAGAAGCGCGCCATCATTCTTCGTTGGCCCTACCCCTCAATTATAACTGTTCCGGATTCCTAATCACGATTTTCCCCCAGCAGACGACCGACCGACAGACTGCGCATGCTTTTCGGTCACGCTGTCTTGGCGAATGTATGGGAGTTGGACTCGGAAGACGGACGTCAAGGCGCGCGTTGCGGTGGTGAGGGCCGCGCGCAGCGAGCCAATCACGAGCGGGGCGCGTGGCCATCGGATCCCACGCTCCGAGTCCGTCTGGACGCGTGCCCGGCGGAGTCCAGGCGCTCGATTGGCTCCGGCCGACGTCGTGTCCATCTCGGGCGTCGAACGCACTGCCGGAACGTGCGGCGGGCGGTCCAGGCGTCCCGAACCAATCACGGGGCCGCCGACACGCTCCGGCGCGCTGATTTCTGGGGCTCCACGAACATGCAGCAGCAGCAGCGCACGCGTGTTTCCTCCCGCGAACGGCGCGCGCGTCTGCGTCCGATATCCTAGATACAAACGCCGAGAGACCGACGGCCGAACGCAAAGACGCCCGCCCTCCTGTTCGCGACGCGACGCCTTCCACATGTCGGGGTGGAACACGCCGATTTTACTTGGCGTTTGTATCGCGATGAAAATTCAGGCGCCATCTTCGAAATGCACGGGGCGGATTCGCCACCGCCGTGACGTCACGCACGGCCATTCGTCGGCGGTAAACCCCAGGGTTAAACGCGCGCGCATGTGTGTCGCGCGGCTGGTGGTGGTGGTTTTACTGCGACCGGCGGCACGCCGGCCGCGCACGCCGTCTTTGCTCCCAGTGGATTTATTCTGGGAGATACACTGGTAATATCCTGCCGGTGCCGACTTCAGAAATGCGCGCGGTTCGACGCCACACGAAAGGCCGCATAGGCGGATCGCATGGGCGGCGAGAAACGCCCTCCCTTCACCCGCAGATGCATTCACTGTGGGGAGCGAACCACCAAGCAGAGCGCGAGGCGCTGGGAACCGCACGCCAGCGGCGCGTGTTGCTACCAGCGGCGCGTGTTGCTACCCGCGACGCGTCGCATGCCTCGGCGGCATCCTTTGCGCTGGTCGGTATCGACTGTGCGTGTTGAACTGCGTTTTCTGAAGTTGCCGCCTGGAATTCTCGAACTGTCAGATACAAACTTCAAGACCAGGCGGGTGCATCGCGAAAAAGCGGCGACGCCAACCAAGCGACCAACACGCATGCATACACGCCAACGAGCCAAATACACGGGCAGTGGACGCGTCCGTGCATGTATGTATGCGGCTCGCGAGCGAGCGCTCCGTGGCGTACACTGAACCAGGCAGCGCGCTTGGACGCAGAACGGAGCATGGATCCGCACTCGGCGCGTTTCGCTCCGCCACGCGAGCCCATGCCATACACGCGAGCCAACGCTCGTCGACGGCGCATGGATTTGCTTTGGACGCTTGCGACTACATCTCGCTGGCTGCGTGTCTGCTTGGTGTGTTTGACATGGGGCAGCGTTGGCTTCAGTGGCTGAATCAGGTCGGCGAACCTCATGACCGCATAGACACGGTCCATTTCGCTGATGGCGCTCAGCGGAATCCAGGCGCCGAAACTGCAGTGAATACTCACGGGAACCCTCCAAAGGCCTTGAGGTGGGCGCCGTCAACGCCGCGCCGCAGCAAAGAACGAGGACGGCGTGAGGGGGAATTCAGCAATGCATAGAGAAGAGCGCGGCCACCACCGGCCGACGGCCAAGCGGACTGGCAGAGGTACGTGGACCCGCATGGACTGACGGGACGCGCCGTTCGGCTGGCATGACAGCTACTATGCCGTGCTCCAGAGTGGCAAACGACCCCGCACGTAGCCATGCATGCATTTGCTCTAGTTGCAGTTGAGGAGGCACTTGAACGTACATATCGTCGTGCGGGCTTAATCCCGCTGCGATACGCAGTTTAACCTCTCGTGCGATTGGCTGAGCGCTCGGCTCACCGGTCTTTGGGCGGGCGTGGTGCGCCAGCGCATAGTCGAGCGAACCTCGCTCAAGAGACAATCCCGTTGTCTTCGCCGGCGATCGGCAGCATAGCAGCGGCTTCAGCTTGCGCGCTTGATTGCTGGGACGCGCTCCGTCTCGGCTTGATTGCTCGGCGACAGCTTCGAGCATCGGCGTGTTCGCGGCAGGTTCACATCACGGGACCCAAACTTAGCATCCTGAAGGGTGGTGGCGCGCTGAGGCCTGCGTCTCTACTGCAGTGTAGCTTCCATGGCTCGTGAATGATTGCCAAACGAGGTCAATTCCGGAGCGTGTCGCCGCTCGTGGAGCGTCAAAGCTCTCGACAAGGTCCGAAGCAGCGTGCGTGTTTATCTGGAGATGAATGAATGCAACGGAAGGTGATGATGCCACGTTTGGGTGCTTGGAGAAGCACTGCCGTGTGCATACCTCTGCATCGAAACCAGTGAATGGGCTTGGTGAGGAGGTAGAAATCTGCTGCCGCTACTACACCAACTCGGATACACCGACGTGCATGCGCTCGCCCCCGGCTCTAGTCCTAAGGAGACGACATGGAGCGTTTCTCGTCCGTGTGAGAGCCGCGCACGTGTCGATTCCAGGCCACAAAGAAGTCCCTGCAAGACGCGGGCACTCTACGCCCCGCGAGACCTGTCGTCGAACGTCTCGCACCGACGATCGTAACTACCTGGACGGACGAACGAGGACAGCATCGTACGGAAGCCGTGGCGGTATCCAGAGAACGCCGGCGACGCGGTCAAAGGGAGCTAGTTGTTGCTGGGTCCAGGTTCATCTCTTGCCTCAGGTGCCTGGAGATGCTCGAGGAGGGCAGCATCTCTCGATGTCCGCGTGCGTCCGTCCTCGTCGTCCGTCGCACGCGTCGTTCAACTCGGCTACTCGGCTCATAGTGTTCCTCATCCGGTCGATACTCGGGTCACTGCCTTCCGTCGTGAAAGATGCAGCTTTGCTCGTCGTCAGCCGCTGCATCAAAGCGCCACCTTATCAACTGGTTACTGTCAGCAGATTGACCGGTACCTGTCGACCGCAAGCTCTGTCGAGCCTCCGAACGCTCCGCCCCGAACGCCTCGCGTCGCGAAACGACTGACCAAGCGGCTCCCCAGTCGTAGCCAAAATCGAGCGCGATCTTCGCCAAACACAGTCGGTCCACGCCCTCAACCTGGACAGGTTTCGCGCTCAGCGATCCACTCATCTTGCTCATGATAACATAGTGTTGTCGTGCCAGCCCAGGCTTGAGTACTGAGAGCTCTGCGATCGGTCCATGCACCTATTGCTCTGGGTATGATACGGCAGAGGACACACATTCAGCGGCAAGCAACGTGCCTTGATCGCACTGTAGAGCGCGTTGTCGAACGCCGGCCAGCCGCCGACCAGACGCTGGCCGGGTGGAACTTGGTTGTCGACGTGTAGAGCGGCGTCCTGCACCCAGCGGACACGTACGTGTCAGTCCCGTTTAATCCATTATACTCGCCCGTGCCGGGGTCTCTGTGCATTTGAACCTCAGCACGTCGTACTGCTGGGGCATCAGCCGCTGCTTCCACTCGGCATCCGCTGGCAGTGCGCTGTCCCCTTCGCTCGACATTGTTTTTGGTAACGGTAGAAGAGTGCTGTAGGCCAGGTGTTAAGTGACTGCTGGGTCGGAAATGAGCAGACCGGGGCGAGAAGCGAATGAGCAACTGAACGCGAAAAGCCCAGTGTGCATATGCACTTCGCCTGCATGAGCTCTTTGTTGATCTGATCAACAGCCCAATCCCTCGGTTGTGGGTGTCAGACTAGTGTATGGCGCAGCGCGTTGGACGCGCACACTCCGCAGTTGCTGTCGACTGCGGCTGCGATCCAACCCAATAGCCGTGAAACGAGACATTTCACCAGTCGACAACAAAGTGTCCACCAGCGACTATCTGAAACAACGTGGACCACCTAATATTATTAAACCATCACTATTCTGCATTTTTGTCTATATCATTTTTGTGATAGTCGCGCGCATGTCGACGAGCAGCAGACCCTACACACGATTGGCCAGTCGCCGCTCCCCATTCCCATAACGAACCCGACCAGCGCAGCGCAAATGACGCCAATCAAGCCGCGGACCCAGACGCCGTCGAAGGGGGAGGCCGGCAGTGGTAACGCAGACAAGGTGCGGCGCGAGCGAAGGGATCCCCGAGCGTACACTCATCGGCCTTCCCGCGTCAATAGATCGGACAACAGCGGTGCGAGCTGACAGACTTCAGTAACGACACTCACATGAGGAGGGTGACGTCAATTAACTCTAGCCTGCGCAAGGTGCTCTACCCTGTCTGTCTAAGAACGTACGGGATGTCTGCCGCAAATCGCGGGCGAAAGCGTCAATCGACTGGTGGGTGTGGCACATCCGTTGTCAGGTGAGACTAAAGCAGCATTACCAAGTGTGGCGACATGACCGCCGGTCCTCACTCCCGGAATCTCGCCATGGCGCACAAGTCCCTCCAGCTCGACCGCTTCTCGGCCGACTACGCAGTCAAGCCCGAGTCCTCGCCTCAGCCCTACGCGGCGATCAAGTCACCTGCGGACGCGGCCCACGACGTCGACGGCCGGGTGGTGTACGCGGATGGCGCGCTCCGCCCTAACAATGGCCCCATCTCCATCTATCACTTGAAGAACCTGGGCATGGCGGCGCACCTTGCCGGTGTCGGCGTCGTGTACCACACGATCACGAGCGTGCTCTACTCGGTGCTCAACAACTACCTGCACATGTCGGCCACGCTGGTCGCAACGGCGACGGCGCTCGTCACCTTCCCGCGCGCGCTGCGAGTGTTCACCGGCATGCTCACGGACCGCGTGCCCATCTTCGGCTACCGCCGCCGGCCGTACATGCTGCTCGGGTGGTCGCTCTCGTTCGTCTCCTGCCTGCTGATGGCCGCCATCCCGCTTGGCGACCCATACTACGGCGACTCGACGCTCCAAGACATCAGTGTGGCCGACATGACGGCCGAGCAGCTCGAGACCGTCAACTTCGACGCTCCGAACAACGGCATCAAGCTCATCATCCTCATGATGATCGCCAACTTCGGCATCGTCATGGGCTACAGCGGCTTCAACGGCGTGCTTGTCGATGTCTCGCAGCGAGAGCCCGAGCACCTGCGCGGCACCGCCATGGGCGACTGCACGGTCGTGCACTACATCTTTGCGATCATCTCGACTTTCATGACGGGCATCGGCCTCAACAGCGCGGACTACGGCGGCTCCTTCTCGTGGACCATCGGCTTCAACAACATCATGTGGGTTTGTGCGGCTGCGTCGCTGCTCACCATGCCGTTCTCCATCTTCTGCATCCAAGAGGAGAAGGTCGAGGGCGTCGCGCTCAAGACCGCCTGGGAATTCCTGTACGAGCTGCTGCAGAAGCGCCACATCTACCGCTTCGTGGCCTTCAACTTCTTCTACAACGTGTTCGCCGCCGTCACGGTGACCTCGTCGAGCGCGATCCAGAGCACCTGGGCCGGCGTCACGCCGCTCAACAGCGGCATCGCCAACATGCTCACGGCCGCGCTGACGGTCGCCGGCGCGTTCACCGCGAAGAAGTACGGTCTCGGCTGGGACTGGCGCTTCTGCGTGGTCTTCTGCCAGGTCCTCGTGGTCGCCATT
>JAADXX010000942.1:0-10299 GCA_023338025.1 Phytopythium oedochilum
CGACCGCGGCTCCGACGAACGGCACGGACTGGGGCTGTCCAACGCGCCACGCCATGGCGCCTTCCGATGCTGTGAGCACTCGTTCGTCGGTCCTGTGGCTTGATGATTTCCTCCTCGAAAGCTGATGAACGCGCTAGAAATAGTGCCGGAATCATGGAAACGATCTCATAGCTCCAATTGGCGATAGTGATGGTGGCCAAGTTGGCACTACTTGATAGGTACGACACGCGCGATGTTAGTGAGGACAGCAGGCAAGCGGTAGCCGCCGCCGGTGCCGGGCGATGAAGGGCTTGCTCGAGTTTCAACTGAGTGGAGACGTGCACACACTGCGAACCACATGGACTCGATCCTTCCTCTGTCTAGAAATGATCCAAGCAAACAAAGCATACAAATGTTCATGGTGTAACTATGAACAGCACGCATTGATGTCCGGACGCGCTGTTGTCACGCTTGACGGCATGGTGGTGGGTGGTCATCACCATGAAGCTTGGTCTTGAGATGGCTAACGTCTCGATTCCAAACGGTCGCCTTGCGACAACCGGAGGAAAAGCGAAACTCGTTTCTGATCGAGACCAATGCAATGCCGCCGTGGCCTGTGGTTCGGAACCACGGAAGCTGGAGCACGGTATTGGCTTTTGTGTTTACCGGATGTGACCTTGCGAAGACAATTGCATAGCGTGAATCCCCACAAGTGGATGCCCTTGTATGTCAGGATGGCTTAGCTTTGTGGCATCCAAACTTCCTGTTTCCTCAGCGTGAAGGACCTGCAAATTAGTGGTGTCCTTCTGATGGGCATGTCTATCGAGACACAGCACAAGTGGAAACAGCTTGGGGACCTGGCGCACTACGACAATCAGTTCCCGCGGTTGGAGGACTGCGCCGTGCGAGTGAGCGGACGCCTTCAGCCTGCTGCTCATTCTGTACACGAGTCGCGGCGACGCGGCAGGTCTTCAATAAGAGGTGAGCTATATTGTTACGAAAGTATGAAAGTCTTGCGCTTTTAGTACGAGCTGTAACTTCAACGGGTTATAGAAGGCGGGACGCCGTTTCGGATCGGTATAGTGTACCTGTACCAGTCAAACGGAACATCGACGTCTCGGTTCGGGACAGGCGCCAGGGTAAGGGTCCGCCGAGGGTAGGGCTCTCTATGAGGACCCTTACCCTGGCCCACTTCCTGCCTGGGAATAATTCCAGGTGGAGGCGCTGCTCGTCCGCCTCGGCAACGTTTTACGTACATATTGGGGGGGGCCAATAATGAGTGTCTAAACCGTTGGATTCTATGTCTAAACCGTAGAAGATTATCGCCGCGGATCGTTAGGCTAATTTGTAGATGTAAAATAGAAGAGCAGCCCGCGCGACAATAGTCCCGGTCCCCGCATACTAGTCGTTGATGAATGAGGTGGGGGGAGGTCCTTGCACCCCTCCTTCGCGCGTGCCCCCGGTTGGTTAACCCTCTTCAATCGCGAATCTGCGTCCTCGGACGCGACTCCGGCGAGAGCGCTGCCAAGACCGACCATCGAGCTCGATCGACCGGCGCGATGCATTGTCCCGTCCCTGCATCGTTGGCCCGACCGTGCGAGTAATCGCCCCGTTCCGAGTCTCGACCAGGCGCTACATCAGTACGCTGGTCGTTGAGTGTCAGTTACTATCTCAGTACGCGCGGCCCCACCTAGGACTGCCGCTGATGAATCGCTGACCAATCGCATTGCACTTCTACCAGTACACTGTACCCGTCTGCGGCTCGCGTCCCGCCCGCTATAACCCGTTGAAGTTGCAGCTCGTCCCGAACGCGCAAGACTCTGATCCAATGTATACTTACGAATGCCACACCGCCCGTCAGCTACAGCAGCTACAGTAGCTAGTAGCCAGCCACCACACCGCCCTCCCCCTGCAACATATCGGCGCACCTAGTGGTGGAAGATGGATCCGCGGCGCAGCGCGGCCACGGCCTCCTCCCGGTCCTTGTCGCTGAGCTGGTGCAGCAGCTCGAGCACGCCGGCGACGGCCGCGGTCGGGTCCTGCTTGCCCAGCGCCACGACCTTGGCGGCCGTGTGCTCCCTCGCGAGCGCCTGCACGCGCGCCGCGAGCCACTCGCGGTCGCTCTTGAGCCAGAGCAGCACGTCCTGGTCGCGCGCGCGCCAGGCGTCGGCGGCGGCGGCCTCGTCCGCGGCGGCCGAGGGCACGCGGCCGGCGCGCGCGGCCTCCAGGAACCAGCGCTCTAGCTGCGCGGCGGCGCCGTCCGCGAAGGCGAGCGCGCCGTGCGAGGCCTCTGCGATGTCTCGGCGCAGCGCGAACTCGGCCAGCCGGCGCTGCAGCCGCGCGTGCAGGAAGACGCGCGCGTCGCGCCAGGGCACGACCTGGCGGATGCAGCCGACCGCCTGCATGCGGCCGGGCGTGTCGTGCAGGTCGGCCAGCTCGGTGGCCACCTGGACGTAGACGGGCAGCAGCGCCTGCTCCCTCGCGGCGACCTCGCGCGCGGCCGCGGCGCGGTCCTCGTCCGAGGCGCCGGCGGCCTCTCGCCGCGCCACGAGCGCGCGCAGCGGCCCGTCCTGGCGGTGCATGGTCTCGAGCAACTGCTGGCGGCGGTACTTGATCTCGATGAGCCCGGCCGGCTCGAGCACGCCGCCGCGCGCCTGCGGGTCGGCGTACATCTCCATGACGCCGGCGTTGATGGTCGGGTCGACGACGGCCCAGGCGCCGCCGCGCAGCTCGGCGAACGGCGGGATGTAGACCGTCACGGGCTGCTCGTAGTCGGCCAGCGCCTCGACGATGGCGGCGCCGAACTTGAGCACCTCGTCGAACATGTCGCGCTGGCCGCCCGAGAAGCCGCGCCAGTTGGCCACGATGAGCAGCGGCAGGTCCTCGCCCTTGAAGTCGCGGATGGCCGTCGCCGTCTTGTGGGCCGAGTCCGGGAACCACACCTGCCCGGCCTGCGCCACCACGTGCTCCTGGGTCGCGGGCGCCGCCGGGTCGGCCGGCACCACCTTCTCCGTCGACCGCACCTCCGTCACGACCACGCCGAGCGGCAGCCCGCCCAGCCGCCCGCGGCCCACCACGACGCTCTTGGCCCAGCCCGCGAGCGTCTCGCGGAACGAGTCGCGGTCCAGCAGGCCGGCGCGCCACGCGCCCGTGGCCTCGTCCGCGCGGCCCGTCAGCAGCCAGCGCGGGTCGTACGGCGCGCTCGCGCGGTCGGTCGGCGCGAACTCCACCGGCCGCGCCACCGGGTCGCCGCGCGGGCCGACCTCGCGCGCCGGCAGCTGGGCCGCGCGCCGCGCGCTCGGCACGAAGCTGAGCCACTCGAGGATGGACAGCACGCCGTCCAGGTGGTCGGCCGCCGTCACGTGCGTCACGCCGTTGGCGTGCATGACCTTGACGCCGCCCAGCTGGTCGTTGGACGAGTACACGTCGCGGCCCATGAGCTTGTTGAGCGCCTGGAAGCCCGTGAGGATGATGGGCGCGTGCGTCGTGTTCTGCACCGTGCGCTGGCCCAGCCGCACGAGGTATGCGCCGATGCCCACGCTGCGCCCGCACGCGTACGTGAGCGTGAACACCTCCTTGTACGCGCGCGCCGTCTCGCCCGCGATCGTGCCCGAGCCGCGCAGGCACTCGACGCCCAGGTCGCGCTCGCCCGCCGCGCCGACCACGTCTCGCAGCACGAACCGCACCTCGCCCGAGCCGGGCAGCTCGAGCCGCTCGGCGTGCACGGCCGCGTGGCTGTCGCCTTGGAGTGCCGCGTAGTCCTCCGGCGTTAGGTAGAGGTACTCGAAGCCCTTGGTCGGGTCGCTCGCGTCCTTCCAGCAGACCCGGAAGCGCTGCTTGACGGCCTCCGACATGCCGATGCGCGCGCCTGCGTTCGCCGACAGGAACAGCCGCGGGATGCCGCGCGCGCGCGCCAGCCGCGACGCCAGCGCGAACAGCGCGTCCTCGCGCGTGCCGAACGAGCCGGCCTGGAACGTGATGTCGTTGGCGATCACGACCACATCGCGGCCCGACGGGTACTCGGGCGTCGCGAGCGTCAGCAGCCACGCGACCATGCCGATCGCGTTCTGCCCGCGCGGCCGGCGCGTCTCGACCACGGCCGTCGCGTCCGCGTTCAGCACGAGCTCGCGCGCCTCGAGCAGCACGCCCGGCACGGCCGCGGTGCTGCCCGACGCGCGCAGGAAGCGGCGCCACACGCGCTGCAGGTTGAACTCGAAGAGCTCCAGGAAGTCGTACACGTACACCGTGTTGGACATCTTGCGCGCCAGCTCGCGCTTGCCGTCGAACGGGAACGCCACCGGGTACGCCGTCGTCACGGGCCTGCCGTCCAGCTCGCCGTGCCGCTCGCCGATCGACGTGAAGATGGCGTCGCCCGCGCCCGGTGAGTCGCTCGGCGGCGCCGCCTCCACGTACGCCTCGACGCGCACCACGTAGCCCGTCGGGTTAGAGGCCACGAGCCGCACGGGGATGGCGGCTGCGCCCGGCTGGAAGCGCGCGCTGATCTTGAGCTCCACGTGCGACACGCGCAGCTGCTGCAGCCGCTCGGCGTAGCGCGACGCCAGGATGCGGATCACGCCCTCGAGGTACTGCGGGTCCACGACGGCCTCGGGCAGGATGTTGAGGAACACGTGGTTGTGCTTGGTCGGCAGCCGGCTGCGCTTGACCAGCGGGTTGTTCTCCAGGTGCAGCTCCAGCGCGTTCAGCGCCTCCACGAGCGTGCGCTCCGGACCGGGGTACGCGTCGAACGGCGAGCGCGACCCGCCGCCGTCCTCGCGGTCCAGCTGCCGCACCAGCCCGCGCACGAACACGCGCTGGAACGCGGCCGTCCCCGTCGTCTTGGCACTGGTCTTGGCCTTGTCCGTCGTCCCCGTCGTCGTCCCCGCCGTCGGCTTGGCCGTCGCCAGGTACAGGTGCACGTTCTTGTTGTGCGACGCCAGCGGCGACACGGCGTAGCTGCGCAGCCGCCGCAGCTCGAGCTTGTACGCCAGCGGCGCCTCCATGTGGCGCACGATCTCGTCCTCCTTGAACCCGAGCCGGTTCGAGAACGTGTAGATGTTGGGGTACAGCGCCATGTCGGCCTGCGCGTGCGCCACGCCGTGCGGCCGCACCGCGAACGTCACGCGCCGCACGTTGCGCGCGCGCAGCTCGCCGCTCCGGGCGCCCAGGAACGCCTCGGCCGCCGCCAGGAACGCCGCCTCGGCCGCCGGCTCCTCCAGCAGCACCACGTGCAGCACGTTCACCGGCGGGTCCTGCCGGCTCGACAGCGCCGCGTTGCGCGTCGGGAACAGCGCCAGGATCTCCGCGAACGCCGCCTGCGCCGCCGCCAGCGTCGACACGCGCAGCAGCGCGCCGCGCCGCGTGAACGTCGACGAGATGCGCGCGAACTCGAGCGCCGACGACGTCGCCGTCTCGGTCGTAGTGGTCGTCGTCTCGGTCGTCGTCGTCGTGGTCGTCGTCGTCGTGGTCTCGCCCTCCGTCGCGATCGTCTCGGTCGTAGACGTCGACGTCGACGCAGTGGCAGTCGCCGCCGCCTCGGACGCCGACGATCCGTCCTCGCCCTGCTTGGCCAGCGCCTCCGAGGCGCTGCTGTTGCGGCGCAGCAGCCCCGCGAGGTCGTCGTAGCTCTCGGCGCGCTTGCCCACCGACAGCGCGTCGTGCACGCTCGAGCGGAACTCGAACGTCTTGGCCAGGATGGCGTCCGCGCCGCCGCCCACGCGTGTCGAGGCGATCCCCACGAGGTCGTACGTGCGGTAGATGCGGCGCACGTACAGCTCCATGGCGGCCTCGCGCACCGACTCGTCCGCGTGGTCCAGTAGCGAGATGAGCAGGTCGAAGAGCGGCTGCGACAGGTCCAGCAGGACGGCGCCGCGCGCCGCCAGGTCGCTCGCCTCGCCCGCCGCCAGCGCCGCCACGTGCGCGCGCAGCACGCCCTCCACCTGCGCCAGCCGGTCGCGGTACGACGGCATCTTGGCGTGCACGAGCAGCTGGCGCGCCTCGAGCGCCACCAGCGAGTACTGGTTCGCCTTGAAGTTGGCCAGCTTCTCCAGCAGCGGCAGCAGCGCCGCCGACTCGGCCGAGATGCGCGGCTTGGCGCCGGCGGTCGCTGTTGTAGTCGTAGCAGTCGTCGCAGTTGCGGACCCGTCCGACGCGCCGCCCATGTGGCCCAGCAGCTGCAGCAGCACGGCGTTCTTGGCCTCCAGCGACGCGTGCGACCGCGCGATCTCGAACACCTTGCTCAGGTCGTCCGAGTGCGCCTGGCGCAGCCCCAGCACCGCGTCCTCGGCGTTGTACGCGCCCGCGAACACGGCCTCGACCGCGAAGTACTGCGTCAGCAGGCCGCTCAGCACGCTCTCCATGCCCGACTGCAGCCCCGCGGCCGCGTACTTGGCCGCCACGGCGCGCAGCGTCGCCACGCTCGCCTCGAACTCGCTCTGCGCGCGCTCCGTCGGCAGCGACGCCCTGTGCGCGTCCAGGATGCGCGCGACGGCCGCCACGTCGAACGCCTCGCTGCTGTTGATGCCGCTGCCGTCGCGACTGCCGCTGCTGTTGATGCCGTCGCCGCCGCCGTTGGCCGCGCGCTTGCGGAAGCTCTCGAGCCGGTCCGTGATCTGCGCGAACACGTCGAGCGGGATGCGGCCCGCCAGCGGAGACAGCGCCACGTGCAGCTCGTCCACCGGCAGCAGCGGGTGCTGCAGTACCTCGAACAGGTCGGCCACGGCGCGGCCCACCAGGTCCGGCGGCGCGAAGAAGCCCTCGAGGACCGGCTGCAGCACGCCGAGCGCCCGCCGCAACGTCGGCAGCGCCTGCAGCGCCGACCCGGTGGACCCGGTGGACGAACTGGACCCGTTGGACCCGTTGGACCCGTTGGACGCGCTGGCGCTCGGCGAGGCCTCGTCCAGCACCGGCAGCTTGCCCTGGAAGACCTCCGACTTCTTGACGCAGGACGGGTCGTCCAGCTCCATGGTCGCGATGCAGTCGCCCGGCGCCAGCACCGCGCCCTCCGACTTGAGCAGCCGGATCACGCCGGCCTCGGGCGTCAGCAGCGGCATGTACATCTTCATGACCTCGACCTCGGCGAACGGCATGCCGCGGCGCAGACTCGCGCCGTCGTCCACCAGGTAGCGCGCCAGCTTGCCGGCCGTGTTGGTCACCAGCCGCGTCGGGTCGTACTCCTTCGTGAACACGCACGTCTGGCCGTCCAGCACGAGCCGCAGGCCCTGCGCCTCCTTGGTCGCGTACGCCACGTGCGATTTGCCGTTCAGCAGCACGAGGTAGCCGCCGTCCGAGAGCGTGCGCGCCTCCACCTGCACGTACGAGTCGTTGCAGAAGAGCGTGAACTGGATCGGGCCCGACCGGCACGCGCGCAGCTTGTACTTGACGCCCTCGTAGATGAGCTCGAGGTCCTCGCTCTGCGACAGCAGCGCCGGCGCCGGCAGCTGGCCGCGCTCGAGCTGCGCGACGTACTCGTCGCGGCGCGCCGTGGACGCCTGCAGCGCCGAGCAGACGGCGCCAACGAGCACGACGAGCAGCGGGTCGGGCCGGCCGTGCTGGCGCACCTCCGTGTGACGCGCGATGCGCTCGTCGAGCCAGGCCGTGTGGATGCGGTTGTACTTGAAGTCATCCGACTCCATCATGTTGACGATGTACTCGACCGTCGTGTGGATGTCGCCGCGGATCGAGAGCTCCTTGAGCGCCAGCACCATGTTCTTGCGCGCGCGGTCGCGGGTCGTGGCCCAGGCGAAGAGGTGGCCGATCTGCGAGTCGGCGAACTCGTGCACCTGGCCGGACGAGTCGACCGAGAAGTAGCCCCAGACGTCGGGCGTGCTGCGGAAGTTGAGCTCCTGGATCGAGCCCGAGGTCGGCTGAAAGCCCGCGTTCGGGTCCTCGGCCGTGATGCGCGCGGCGATCACGTGCCCGTGCGGCGGCGCCTGCTGCTCCGAGTCAAAGTCGATCTCCGTCTTGCCGAACGCGGGCTTTTGGTACAGCCGGCGCACGTCCGGGATGAACTGCAGCGGGATGCCCATGGCCACCTGCAGCTGCGCGGCCGGCAGGTTCACGTGCGTGATCATCTCCGTCACCGGGTGCTCCACCTGCAGCCGCGGGTTGAGCTCGAGGAAGAAGAACGCGTTGCCCGCGTCCTCGGGCAGCTCGCTGAAGAGGTACTCGACCGTGCCGGCGTTCTCGTACTGCACCTCCTTGGCCAGGCGCGTGGCGGCGCGCATCATCTCGGCCCAGACCTGCGGCGACGGCGCCAAGACCGGGCCCTCCTCCACGATCTTCTGGTGTCGGCGCTGCACCGAGCAGTCGCGGCCGCTCAGCGCGATCGCGTTGCCGTACGCGTCGGCCAGCAGCTGCACCTCGAGGTGGCGCGACTTTGGTGCGAGCTTCATGACGAAGATGGGCGAGCCGGGGATCTCGCCGCGCACGGCCTCCCAGGCGGCGCGCACCTGCGACTCGTCCGTCACCTTGCGGATGCCCTTGCCGCCGCCGCCCTCGCTCGCCTTGATCATGACGGGGAAGCCGATGCGCCGGCACTCGCGCAGGCAGTGCTCGCCGTCGCGCAACATGGCGGCCGCGTACGTGTCGGCCGGGATGCCGTCGCTGCCCTTGTAGTCGACCTCGAGCCCGTCGCCGTTCCAGGCGATCGTCGGCACCTTGGCGCTCTGCGCGATGATGGTCGAGCCGATCTTGTCGCCCAGCGCGCGCATGGGCTTGGACGGCGGCCCGATGAACACGATGCGGCGCGCCGTGCGGCCGAGCGCGTCCGGCAGCGCCGGGTTCTCGCTCGCGTGGCCCCAGCCGGCCCACACGGCGTCCACGTTGAAGCGCTCGGCCGTCTCGACGATCAGCGCCACGTTCGCGTAGTTGTGGTTGTTGGCGCCGCCGGGCACCTCGACCACGTGCTCGGCCATGCGGATGTACTCGGCGTTCGCGCGCAGGTCCTCGGGCGTCGCCATGACCACGAACGTCACCTTGTGCTCGTCCGCGAACATCTCGTACGACCACTGCCGGATGCTGCGGATCGCCTTGACGGCCGAGATGCCGTTGTTCGCGATCAGCACCGACGTGATGGCGCGCGTGCCCTGCAGCGCGGCCACGTACTCGGCCACGCTCGCGAACGAGGGCGCGTGCGAGTCCCCGCGCTCGCGCTGGGCGGCGGGCGGCAGCTCGGGCGCGGCGGCGGAGCTCATGGCAGTCCAGTCGCGGCGGGGATCAGTCGCGGGGACTGCGGGGATGGCGGGGCGGGCGTGTGCGGGGTGGCGCCAGTTGCGGAATGGCCCGGCTGGAGTGACTGCGGATAAGGAGGATAAGGGGGATAAGGGGAATAAGGGGGGGGGCGTCAGCGGACGGCGTCACGGGGCCGAGGGCTCGGAGGGGGGAGGACGCGCACCGAGGCCCTTTTCTGTCGGCGTCGATGGCCGCGGATCCTGGAGCGGAGCGTACTGTGCAGGACGCAATAGTTTATAAAGACCTCTGTAATGCAGTGAAAAGCCTGTCGAAGTCTATATAGATGCGGTGACGCGGTGGGCCAGCTCGCCGGTGTCAGCATGGTAAAATACGCGCGAACGGGTACATTACTGTACGCGATGTTCGACTTTCGTGGCTGCGGACGAGCGGCTCGGAAGGCTGCAGATGCGATTGGGGAGCAGTACGACGCGCTCCACTGCGATGCAGCGCAGTGGACGCCGGCGGAGCGGAGCGGAGACAAACCGGACGGACCGGACGCGCCGGCCAGGCGCTTGGGCAGCCACTGGCTGCCAGCCAGCGTGGCGCGCCGGTCTCTTGTTCGCCGATTTTGTTAAACAAAATCCCGCCCATCTCTTGCGCGAGGAATGGAATGGACGCGCAAGGTCGTCGGGGCTGCGGTCGCCAGAGTCTGGTTGGTGGTCCCAGACTGCTGATTTATTCGCCTTGTTAGAGAACTCTCGAAAAACGAAGTGCGGAAGTGCCAGATTGGGACCAATCCGCAGCGTCTGCGGCATCCACGGCTCAACATGGACGGCATGGATGGAGATGCAACGGAAGTGACCATCACTCCTTCATGACGTCACGAGCCATGGTGCGTCGTCAGCCGATGACGCCGCGGCATCCGCAGCCAGCCCTAGCCGCTCGTTCCATGACATCATTCGGAAATAGTGAAATCAAGTGAACGACGCTGTTTGGCTTGCGTCGCCCCCGATGACACACTCATGTCACAACCCGACCCGCGATGACGCACCTGGCACCATGTACGTCACCGCAAAAAATGACCAGCAAGCAGCTCCGTTTCGCCTTCTATAGTAAAATCAAGTTATTTTCGAGCCACACGGCCGCAAAGCC
>JAADXX010000943.1:0-10275 GCA_023338025.1 Phytopythium oedochilum
CGTCTCGACGCGTCCGCCCACGCGGCCGGCGGCCTCCAGCACGCGGAGATTGCTCGCGGGTATGCGGCCCGAAGCCGCCAGCGCGCTGGCCGCCGACAGACCCGCCAGGCCCGCGCCAACCACCACCACGCGCGCCTGCTCCCAAGCAGCCATGCTTGTCAATCAGTCTCGCTTTGACACAGGTGCGTTTTGTAAGTAATATACTGAAATCAAGATGATTCCATCAACTCACTTGAGTGACTTTCTATGTAGCTCTTCAGTTGAGTGTCCTCGCCATCCCACGATCTCTTGAACAGATTTGGTGACCGTCGAAGATGGCGAGCCGGCGCCAGGCGTTCGTGCCGCTGCAGGACAAGTATGTGGACGCGCGGGCCGTGGTTTGTTGCCCCTCGATGGACCTGGTCGCGGTGCTGACGGTCGACCGCCAGCTGCTCGTGCACGTGCGTCGCTCGGCTCCATGCTGCGCTATGCGGAGACTCACTGCGCCTCTCTCTTCTCTGATGCGACCTGCCTGCTTGCTGCCTAATGTAGCGGACGGTCTCGTGGCAGAAGCTGCTGCACGTCAAGCCGGCCGAGGTGGCGTTCGAGATGGCGGCGGTCGCGTGGAGTCCCGACGGGCTGCGGCTTGCGGTCGGCGGCGACGACGGCGAGCTGGCCGCCTTCCAGGTCGAGACGGGCGAGCAACTGCCCGAGCTGCGCGGGCTACGCAAGCTTACGGACGCGCTCGCGCACGGCGCCGCTGTCACGGCGATGCACTGGGCCCAGATCGCGGCCAGGAGCTCGGTCGTCGACGCTGCGTTACGACCGAGCGACGTGTTCCAGGACCGCGCGGCGCGGTTCCTGCGGCCAGAGCAAGCGTCAAGTACCAAGCAGACGCCCGACAGCATACTCGCGACTGCGGACGCTGGCGGGCGAGTCGGACTCTGGTGGGGCGGCAAGGTGCTGCTCGCGAGCGTAGAGGTGGCACCGCACTTGTCGAGTGTCGCGCCGGACTCGGAGGAACTGCCAGGCAGTGACGCCCCTGAGGCATTTCGCGTCGATCAAGTGCACCTCTCGCCCGACCTCTCTCGTCTATTCGTTTGGGGCCGTCACGAAGGAAGGAGCAGCCAAGATACGCCCAGCGCCGGTGGCAAGAACAGAATGCTCGCGCTGGCGCTGCCGTCGCTCCAGCGCGTCGCCCTCGAAGCGTGCTTCCTAGCGCGGACGATGGACAGCTGCAGCTCCATCTTGGACGGGATATTGCTGGCTGCGAAGCAGATGACCGTGGAGGTTGGTGTATTTTCTGCTGAGACTAATAGTTCGCGCGGCACATCTCACTTATCTGTGAATGTTCCCTGCAGTGGAAGAACGCGACGCGCATCTTCGAGCTCAAGATCGGGCTCATGGGCTCGCTATACGAAAAGTATGCGTGCAACCAGCCGCCGCAAGTCGACATGTTTGCCGTCGCCGTCACTGGGATCGCATCGCCTGCGCTCGCCCAGTATTTCGCGCAGGACATCCAGGAAATGGTACGAAAGCCAATTGATCCCGGCCCTTTTGCTGTTTGGGGGGCGCGTCAGCGTGTTTGAAGCCTGTTAGCGAACGGACCGTTGACTGACAATCGTGCTGTTATGGCGACACTTGGCAGAGCGTGTCTCGAATGCGCAAAGCACTCGCTGGCGGCTGTGATGCTCTACGCAGTCTCGCTGAGCAGACTCTGAAGCGAGGACTTGTTGGGTTGCTGTTCCATCTGTCAGAGTTGAGAGGACGAGCGTCGTGGAAGCGCGAGGACTACTCCGACGTACTTGGCGTTACAGTCGACGCACTCAACTCGCTGATTCGCGACCTTCAAGAGCTGCTAATCGAGTTGGAAGACTTCACCAGAGCGCTGCAAGAGACGCGCCAGGACTTCTCGCTGCTGTTTGATTGGATCTCAGAGCGGATCCGGATCCATACAAATGCTGCTGCTGCTGGTGGAAATGGCGCGTCAGCCTCGACTTCTGGTGCGGGGTCGTACCACAACGAAGCCTCCAACTCGTTGCTAAATCAGCGCCGACTGTGCGACTTCTTGCAGAGAGCGGTGAAGACCGCATGCGAGTTCCAGCGGCAGCAACCGAGCCACAACAAGTTCCGAGTTGAGACAACGTTTGGGAACCCCATCTCGCGGAGATTCCTCTGCTCAGCGCCTTCGACTACGGCACAGGCGGGATCTCCGGGGCGATTACTGAGCCTGATCACATGTGTAGAAGACGCATGGGTCGCCCTCGCGAAGCGTGTTGCCGTATCCGTCGCCAGAGGCGTTGTCAGAGACGACTCGGGGTGCTTTACCCTCGATGGCCACGTCGAGGAGTTCCACTTGCAGTTTATCGAAGACGACGATCGTGGCCACGCCAATATGACGCGTCAACGTAGTGGAGAGCTCGACACTGACAACGAAGACGAAGACGAAGACGGTATCGACTGGGAAGCGATCAAGATCTTCCCAGAGTCTCGTAAACCTCGGCCGCCAATTGTTCTCGCGGGGTTCCATGCTTCCTCGAACGAGTTGGTCATTCTGCGCGGCTCTGCATCGGTCTCCAGCTCAATCGAATGGGAAGCCGCAGCCGTGGCACTAGTGGCGGATGGAGGCGGATTGGGATCCTTGACGCGCATCGAGAGCTTCGGGTTCTACTCCAAGATTCGGTCCGGCATTGATAGTAGTCAGGTTGCATTACTGCTGACCCAAAACAACTCTGCAGCGCGCGACCTCAAGGCGACAGGAGACAACGAGTGTACGTGGCGGACTCGCTGTGGACGCTTCGACGCTTACCTCTGGATCTGACTGTGCATTACCGTATCGATCCGCCATTTACCAGTGGTCTTGATGGCGCTCGCTCCGTTGAAACGCATTACCTTCCGGAATACGCCGCCGTCAAACATCTCGGTACGTTTTAGTGTCGCCATGACGCCAATGCACGTGGCGTCACGCACTAACGAAGACACTATCCTGCCTGTTACAACGCTCGCAGGATCTCGCCAATAGCGGAGGCGCGGACACGAAACGCTCCGTGAGTATCATCCGTATTGACATGATCCGTTCGCGAGAGCTCGGCAAACTTTCACAAGCAGCTCCCCAAGGCGCTGACTCAGCGGCGAAGATAGTCGCGCACGGTCCACGGGGTGTCGTGTGTGTCGTACACCACCAACCGCATCACCGACTTACCATCTACGACGCAGAAGAAGACGAGGACGAGGACAGCAGCGGAGCGGAGGCCAGTGAAGCAGAAGAATCGGAGGTGATAGATGATCACGCCTGACCGTCCAAGACAACCGAGTTTGAGCTGCAGTTCTCCGGTTCGTCCATTACCGCATCGTGTTCGTCTTGATCGGGGTAGAGAGTGTAGCCTTCTCCTTGCAACAGCCGCCCGACGAGCTCGTTGATCTCCTCTGGCATGGATGGGTACCGCTTCAGTGGAGGGGTTGGCAAGACCCTGCGCATCGACATGTTTGCCATGGAACTGCGTCGCGCACGCGTCGGCAAGGACATCGACTGTGAGAAGACTTTCGAGCGAAGGGCTCCAAGTGTCTGGCTATCGAGACTGCCTCTGCCCCCTCCGCCACGATTCGTTTCCATCACGGCGTCGGTTGCGGATACTGGTTCCAACACTGCTTCAGCCAATTGACCCACGTTCGAGTCCGCAACGAAGTCGTTGCCAGGCGTGGATGACGGCATGGATCCCCCGTTGGGTGAGCAATATGCGGAGGTGCTATAAAAGCCGCGCTCGGGTGGTGGTGGATCTGCAGCACCCTGGAGCAATGACACCGGAGCGGAAGGAGACGCATCGTTCTCGTCCGCAATTCCGTCGGCACAACCCGAGTCTTCAGTATGTGTGCCGGACATAGGCATCACTGTGTTATCGCTGTTGTCTGCCTTGTCTGTCTTGTCTTGATTGACTCGGACAGTTGTAGCGCCAGCGCTCTGGGTCCTCGACATGGATGAGACTCTGGCAGTGCTGCTCGGCGTGTAGGGGATGAAATCCATCGAGTCTCGCCGGGGTTGGATGAAGCCGCGCTCGGCACTAATCTGGAGCAGCCGCTCACGGTCCTCCCACGAGATGCCGATGGCGCTGTTGTTCTGCCAATGGTGCACCAGGGTCTGCTGCTTATTGATCGAGTTCAGGATGAGCGTGCGTACTTCGTCCATAACACCAGGGAAGGTCGTCTCGAGCGTCTCGAGGAACTCGCGCGGCAGCAAGTAGGTGCCCGTAGGTCTCTGCGCAAACACGTTGTACTGCGCCACCGTCTGCGTCAGGACCTCCTTGTAGCCAAAGAACTCGCCTTCGTACAGCTTGGTGTCCGTGCTCTCCTTCAGTGGCGGCTCGCTCCCCAACGTGCTGTCATCCTGCTTGTTGCTCGAGCTTGACGGCGCCTGCTGTCCACCCTTCTGCAGCACGCTCTTGGCTATCACCGTTCCGCTCACGAGAAAGAAGATCCCGCTGACCGGGTTGCCTTGGTACACGAGCAAGTCGCCTGCCATGAAGAACTGCGGCACGAGCTGTGGCAGCACGAGCGTAAGGAACCACTTGGGCTTCTTGTCGAAGAAGCGAATGTTGGACAGTAAACCTGCGTTGAGGAACAGGATGAGCTCACTGCGCAGCGAGTAGCTCAGCGCGTCGAATAGCCCGAGCTCGTTGAATAGCGTCTTCTCCGTGTTCACGAAGCGCAGGTGCTCGTGGCACGCTACGATGAACTCGTTCGACACGGCGCGCTCCTTGATGTACGCGTTCACCTTCTGGCCCATCAGATGCTCGCGGTTCATGAGGCTTTTGGAGTTGCTGACGACCTCAATGACCGTGCCGACGACATAGCCGAAGAGCGTCGTGCCTCCGATGAACACGAAGATCGAATACGCTTGCTCTTCCGAGTTCGTGGCGTTGATGTCGCCAAACCCAACGGTTGTCATCGTCACGATTGCCCAGTACACGCTCGCAATGTACTTCGAGTAGAGCGAGTTCGGGTCGTCGAGGTGGATGCCGCGCCACCACACTCGCTTGTTGTCGTCGTGGTTGGCCGAGATGTAGTACCAGAAGCACCCGACGTAGTGTGCGATCATGAGCACAGGCGCCAGCAGCTTGAGCAGACGAACCGTATCAACGCTGATGTCGAGCTCGGAGGCCCACTGAGAGTTCATGCGCAGGAGCTTGGACAAGCGCACTAGGCGCAGCAGCTTGACAAGCTTGACGGTACGGATGAGCTTCAGCGAGCGCAAGCTGCTGCCGACAGCCTCGACCAGGAAGTCGAATGGGACCGTCGAGACAGCATCCACGAAGAAGGTGGTCTTGATGTAGTGCGCGCGGATCAGGCGGTGGTCGAGGACCTCGACGCCCGTGTCGTCCACGTAGGTCGTCACAAAGCTCAGCATGACGTCGACGAGGAACATTACGTCCGTGTACCGGTCCGTCGCGTACAGGAAGTCGGTATCCTCAACGTCGAACGCGATGCGGAACGGGACACTAATGGCCGTGATGAGCACGAGCACGCTGATGAGCACGTCCCACGCAATCCGGCGCTTCGAGTAGTGGTGGATGACGCTCCAGTGCGTTTGGAACTCGTCCACGACCGTCGCGGCTAGGTGCGTCTGGCGGATGCTCCCGGCCTCGACCATACTGACGTGCGGCGACGATATCGACTTGCGATGCCTGTACTGCAAGAACGGCTCGAGGTTATTGGAGCGCGAGCTCTGCTGGACGGATCTCAGCGCTCGCTGCTTCTGCAGCACCCGCCGCCCGCGCCGCGCCGATTCTTCGTACCTCGCCGCCAAGATCGTTGCCAGATCGACGAGATACTTATACGCCACCGCGCACTTCTGGACCGCCTTGAGGAGTTCCGAGCTGCGCATGGCGTACAGCTCCGTCTTCTGCACTGAACGGTACGTGTGCACGTACCGCCGGCGAGGAGACACCAAGTACTCGATGCCGCAGATATCTCCAGGCGCGAGCGAGCCTACGATGATGTTGGCGCGGATCGTCTCGACGGAGCCGTCCGTCACGAAGTAGAGCTCTTCCCATACGCTCTCGGCGTCCACGAGCGTCTGTCCAGGACTGAGCACGATGGGTCGGAGCCGCGGGATCGCGTACACAAAGAAGTCGACCGACGTGACGCCGAAAAACGGGAACCGCTTGACGAAAGGCTCCATGGACGCAGCCAGGATCTCGTACTGAAGACTCTTGGGGAAGCGCTCCAGCAGCCGGTCCTCCTTGAACACCGTTCGCCGGCTCCAGTGGTACTCGAACTGCGAAATCACTCGCTGCCTCAGTCGGCGCGGGATGCCGCGCTTGAGCAGAAACTCCTTGGTCTCCTGCAGCTTAAACTTGAGCTTGATGCCGCGCGGGTTGTAATTGTCCGTCAGCATTTGGATGTTGGCGATGATCATGCCGACGCTCACCGAGCCGAGGCACGCGATGGCAATGCAGTAGATCCGCTCGCTGTCCGTCACTCCAAAGATGTCGCCGTACCCGACCGACATCATGGTGTTGGACGCCCAGTAGAAGCTCATGAGGTACGGATGCTCCATCCCGTCCGGGTGCAGCTCGTTGACCCAGTTCGTGCCGTTTGGGTCCCACGTATAGAAGAAGTACCAGCCGCACGAGACGAGATGCGTCATGAAGATGATAATGAGCAGGCTCTTGAAGGTCTGGAGCACGTGAGCATTCAAGGCGTCCATCTTGAATGCTTCGATGGTGCGCTTCAGTCGGAGCAGTCGCATCAGCTTGAGCAGGCGGAACAGCCGCACGGTGCGCAGCAGCTTGAGCGTCAGCAAGGACGACGACGCTGTCGACGTCACGAACTGCAGCAACTGGTCGAAGGGCACAGTCGACGCAATGTCAAAAATGAACCAGCTCCGCAGGTACCGCCACCGGATCTTGGAAAGCTCGTGCACGAACACGTCTTCATCGTAGTATCCAGTGAAGAAGTTGAACGCAACATCAACGGCGAAGCTCGAGTCGAAGCTGTAGTTGAGCCACTGCTCCCAGGTCTCGAGCTCGATGCCAAAGCCGATGCGATACGGCACGAGAATGACAGAGTAGGCAATGATGAGCCCGATCCACAGGTCCCAGCGCACCTTCCACGCCGCCCGCGGCAAGATGACCCAATTGAAATGCTGAATGGCGACTTCGTTCAAGCCAGGAGGTATTCCTTCTCGCCTATGGAGAACGTAGGTCGCCAGATTAGACGGGTCGGATGCCGAGCGTGCCGTGTCTTTGAACATCTTGCGCAGTGCTAGTGGCTTGACCATCGACCACTGTCCGCTCTCTGAGCCGTCTCCCTTTGCTCGGTGGCTATCCTTCGTTCGATGGGTAAACGTATGTGCGTGCCGCAGCAGCGAAAAGCTCGTGTGCTTCTTCTCCTGGCCCTCTGCTGGCAGCGGCGTGGTGGTTGAGAGTGACCGCTTGTGCGGCGCCCGCACGGAAGACGCCATGGTGCTCTTGTCTGCCGAGGTCGGCCCATTATGAACCTTGTTGGAGTGCGGTGTCCCTCCCAGCGAAGCCTTCAGCTGTCTAAGCATCGCCAACCTTCTGCACGGCGTCGCTAGTCGCTACTGCTACCCGCTCCAGCTCGGTGTCATTCAGTACGCACGAGCAGCTTGAGAGCCCTTGTACATGCGCTTGCGCTTCCAGTCCGCAGCTGCCGCTTCACTCGAGCTGACTGCTGATACCTCGCGTGCGCGCTGCGGCGTCGAGTGCTCGCGAGGTTCGCCGGAAGCGTCCGAGGCCGTCGCTGGGTTGCAAACGCACCTTTTTTGGGTCGTTTTACCTCCGTCGGCTCCGGTTGAATGCGACGAGCTCGCCATGAGCGATGACGCCGTAAAAATAGACGATCGGAAAGCGCTCGGCAGCATTGAGACCGTTATTCCTGCCGTTGGTTCATTTGTGTCGGGGGTGGCAGCTCGCGCGTATCGATAAATGATCCCACTCGCCTATTTTTACTCTGCACGCAAAGACAAACACTGGTGACGGGGTCAGTCAACAACAACATGGGGCTCGGCGCAATGTCTCGGGCCAGCTGCGCTTCACAACAAGCCCGGGCGAACGCGAACGAATCGGCACCCGACACGTCGGCGGGTCGCACGAGATCAGGCAGCTGCGCAGGATTCATTACACGGTTCATTGCAGCGCAAGCAGCGGTGCCATGCTACGCGGGTGCTCAGAAGGGCATCTTCATGCCCATGCTAGAAGCCATCTTGGCCATGTCGCCGAGCGCGCTCGGGTCCATGTTCCGCATCTGCTGCATCATACGCATCATATTCTGCGGGCCACCCATTTGCGCCATCATCTTGGGGTCCATCGCCTTGGAGAGCTGCTGCATGACCGCGTTCGGGTTGCGCGCCATCTGCTTGCCGAGCGCCGCATCGCCCGTCTTCATGAGGCCGCTCTTGCCCATGCGGCTCACAACCGTCGCGAACTGCTTGTGGCACTTGATTAGGAACTCGACCTCGTAGAGCTGGCAGCCCGAGCCGCGCGCGATCCGCGTTTGCCGGGACGGCGTGAGCTGGACGAGGCCGTCCAGCTCCGCGTCCGTCATGCTGTCCATCATGAACAGGAACCGCCGCAGGCGCTTCGAGGTCTCCTCCTCACCGCCTCCGACTGAGTTCATCATCTGGCTCATGCCTTGCATGCCCGGGATCATCGACATGACCTTGCTCAGCGGGCCCATCTTCATCACGCTCTGGAACTGCTTGTACATGTCGCGCAGCGTGAACACGCCCTTCTGGAACTTCTGGACCATCTCCTCTTGGTTGTCGAGCATGCCGCTCGTCTTGACCTCCTCCATGAGGCCGCGGATGTCGCCCATGCCCATGAGTCGGCTGACAAAGCTCTGCGCGTTGAACGCCTCAAGGTCCGAAAAGTGCTCGCCTTCGCCGTAGAAGATGACCGGCGAGCCGGTCGCCGCGACCGCGCTGAGCGCGCCGCCGCCCTTGGCATGGCCGTCGAGCTTCGTGATGATGACCGAGCCGACGTCGACGGTCTGGCGGAACGCCGACGCCTGGTCGAACACGGCCTGGCCGATCGTCGAGTCCATGACGAACACGACGTCGTCGGGCTTGACGGCGGCCGCGACCTCGCGCATTTCGGCGAACAGATCGGCCTCCTGCTTGTGGCGGCCGCTCGTGTCGACGAGGATGAGCTCGTAGTTCTCGGCGCGGAACTGCGCCACGCCCTCCTCGGCGATGCGCACCGGGTCGGCCTCCGTGTAGCTGCCGTAGAACGGGATGCGCAGCTTGGTCGCGTTCTGCTTGAGCTGGTCGAACGCGCCGGCGCGGAACGTGTCCGCGCACACCATGCACGTCTTCCAACCCTTGCGCTGGTAGTAGTGCGCGTACTTGGCGATGCTCGTCGTCTTGCCGCTGCCCTGCAGGCCCACGAACATGACCACGTTGCTGTGGCCCTTGCGCAGCTTGTACGGCTTGGCCTCCGGCTCGAGCATCTGCACGAGCTGGTCCACCACGGCCTTCTGGATCAGCCGGCGCCGGTTCGCGCCCGACGCGCCGTCCTCGAGGTTTACCGCGAGCTTGACATTGTCGCGCAGCTGGCGCACGAGCTTCACCTGCACGTCCGACTCGAGCAGCGCGCCGCAGATGTCCTTCAGGATCGCGGAGAACACCTCGTCATCCACCACCGTCGTGCGGTTCAGCTGCGCCAAAGCGCCCTGCAGCTTCGACCCGAGCTCCGCGAGCACCATCCTAGGTAGTAGTAGTAGTAGTAGCCTGCTGCCTGCTTCCTTCGGTCGGTCGCGCCGGTGCTTTCCTTTTCTCCTTTTCTCCCCCCTTTGTTCTAACCTCTGAAATTTACCATTATAACGGACACGTATTAAATACCACATCCAGGTTTAAAACTAAAGGATTTTGTTGCTTTAGTTAGTTTGCATAATAATATTAGGGAAAATTCCGAAAGGTGATACATATAGTATATTTGCTCAAAAGGTGATACACGGTGTTTAAATCACTGTGTAACCTCGACTGACTTTAAAATAGACGTGTACGGGGTAATTTTAGATGGCTCAACCCCGCTCGTTGGACGCCCCATTTACAAAATCGTCGTCGATGGCATCCCTTCCCGTCTCCGATGAACGACCTCCGAGTCTGGACGAACTGAGAGCCCAGAGGTGGGACAGCGGTAAGGCCGCGGTTGCTGCTATTAAGAATGTTGCGCTACTACAAGGTAAACAGGCTGTCGTCGGGAAGAAGGGCGGGACGTTCCGGTGTCTCGTTTGCTCTAGCGCACCGGATTGCGGTTGGTACTTGAAGTTGGCCCGATA